>JAXIVJ010010039.1:12500-48817 GCA_036785665.1 Chirona hameri
GAACAACATTTGCTCTTTTCCAATCAAGTGGAATTTTACTATCTGCAAGTGATTTAGAAAATATTATGGCTAATGGAACCGAACTCCCTTTCAGATTCTCTAAAAGTCTAGCATGGATTTCATCAGGTCCTTCTGCCTTGTTAGGCCTTACTTTCTTTAGATATTCTAGAACAAGTCACTACTTATGCACCTAGCTCTCCTATAGTCTCCTCTGTCTCTAGCTCAGGCTGAAGTGCTGCAATACTACTCTGGTCCTCGATAGTAAAGACAGATTGAAACTGATCATTAAGCACTTCAACCATTTCACTGTCCTTGCTAACTAACACATCATCTACCTTAAATGGACCTATATTTTTGGAAACTGTACTTAACTTATAAAAACTGAAGAACTTCTTACTATCTGCATTACAATGTCTAGCTAAATCAAGTTCCTTTGCCCTTTTAGCTGCTCTGACCTTTTTCTTAACTGAATTTCTTGCATTCTGGTAGGCCTTCTGATTTATATCTAGTGAAGATCCCTTCAAAATGCCAAATGCACTTCTTTTAGCTTGTATAGCACTCCTCACTTCTGGGGTAAGCCAAACTGGATTGCCCTTGGTTCTGTTACGTTTGTGCCTGAGGGGTATATGCCGATTTTGAATTTGGCTTAATCTAGCTTTGAAAACATTCCAGGCCTCACATGCATCTAAACCTGCCAACTCAACGTTCCATTTTATCTGTGCAAGGTCATTTCTAATACCATCAAAATCAGCCCGGCTGAAGTTTGGAACCATAATAAGGTTATCTTTGGGCCTCATTTCTGATGAGATATTGAATTTAACCATATTGTGATCACTGGTTCCTAGACCTGCACAAATACTTATGTCACTAACTAGATCACTGTTGTCTGAGAATACAAGGTCTAGAATGGAGCAATGTCTGGTTGGCTCTGTTACAAACTGATGCATGAAAAGCTCCTCTTCAAAGATTTGCCTATACAACCTACACTCATTTGTTTCCTCTGCTATACTTTCGTATCCTCTTAAGTTAAAATCTCCCATAATAAGACACTGAGCCCGAAAGTTCCTACGTATTTCCTCACAAATATCTTGGTCTGTTTCAGCTTGGGAGTTCCTTGGAAGATTCCCTGGTCTGTAAAATGCACCTATCCTCAACCTTCCTCTGTTTCCTGTACCAATTTTAATGTCAAGCCAGATTGATTCTACTTCTTTTACTTTACTAGAATCATCAACTCTAGTAGTGCAGTACAAGCTATTTACATATACAAACACTCCGCCTCCCTGCCGTGATTCTCTGCAGTATGAGAACATGTTATACCCTTGTAACTCGAAATCCTGTAGCCTATCCCTATTATACCCCTCACTAATTAAATGCATTGGATAATTGCAACCCTGATACTGCTTTATGGATGTAGGTAATGATAGGGACAGCCTGCGGAGGGAAAACAGGTAAGAATTGCCATAGGTAATAACTAATTCTGGTGAGCGGGTAATTGGGGTCGAGTAATAAGGCCGAGTACATGTGTTTTTTCCACTATTTATACTCATTTTTAGCCAGAATTTTCTACTCCGCACCTCAGCTCTAAAGCAATCCTAGGATCCTGTGGCTACTAGATGGCAGGCCATCTCTCCATAGGCTAGGAAAAGCCATCTACGATATAGACACATAGGACACCATAGGACACTGCACCGAGCCATGAAGAAGCAAGACGACATTATGACAAGTGACAACCAGAGGTCACCTACCAAAAGTTGAGGGGGACAGGGGGACATCAACATTCTAAAGGCGATTTGTCCATCCAACACCCATATGCCTATTTTTAAAACTCGGAAAGTTGGGGACACGTCCACCAAGGGCCTCGAAGGCCGTCCAGGGCGTGCCCTCGAGGAAAGCGGGAGGGGGAGGGGAAGGGGGTCTGCCGGCGGACACTGTCCCCTTGCTTTCGAAGCACATGCTGACACAGGTGGCAATTGGAGGGCATTCAAGCAAAACATTGTTTTCGTTAAAGCGCCAATAACTGGAACCGACTCCACGACACAGCTAACAGACAAGCACGCCTACCTGGCCTAAACACTCTCTCTCTCTCTCTCACACACACACACACACACACACACACACACACACACACACACACACACACACACACACACGCACACGCGCACGCGCACGCGCACGCGCACGCGCACGCGCACGCGCACGCGCACGCGCACGCGCACGCGCACGCGCACGCACACGCACACGCACACGCACACGCACACGCACACACACACACACACACACACACACACACACACACATACACACACACACACACACACACACACACACACACACACACACACACACACACACACACACATCGCCCTACCACCTGGTGGGTGACCCCAGACCACGCCCCCGACTTACCCCGGCCTGCCCTCGGGCGGGGTGGCACGAGCACCGTCCCGGCACACAGTGGGGACACTGCTGACCAGCCTACAGCCTAATGACAGGCGTCAGGGCACGCCCTGGAAAGGTCACCGGAGATCGTTATCGGCTGTCCCCTCCTGTCTACAACCCCCGGCGGTGTATATAAGGTGGAAACGGAGTACACCTGTCACCATTGACTGAACGTCAAACCATCACAAACAGCACAGCACAGCACAGCACAGAACAGCACAGCACAGCACAGCACAGCACAGCACAGCACAGCAGCAGCAGCAGCAGCAGCAGTAGCAGTATGAAGGTCCTGCTCCTGGCCACCGTTCTGGTCGCCACCGTTAGCACCAGCTACGGTGGTGGACACGGCGGTGGACACGGTGGACATGGTGGACATGGTGGACACGGCGGTGGATACGGCGTCCCGACGTCGTACAAGTTTGACTACGGCGTCAACGACCCGCACTACGGGCCGAAGTTCTCCCACAGCGAGAGCGGCGACGGCAAGTATAGACCTATAGACTACAGCGTGAAGCTGACGGACGGCCGCACCCAGCACGTCAAGTACCACGCCGGCGGATATGACGGGTTCAACGCTGAAGTGACCTACTCGGGATACGCTCACGGCGGCGGACACGGCGGTGGACACGGCGGCGGACACGGCGGTGGACACGGCGGTGGACACGGCGGTGGACACGGCGGCGGACACGACGGACATGGTGGCGGACACGGCGGACACGGTGGTGGACACGGCGGCGGACACGGCGGTGGACACGGCGGTGGACACGGCGGTGGACACGGCGGCGGACACGACGGACATGGTGGCGGACACGGCGGACACGGCGGTGGACACGGAGGCGGACACGGCGGCGGACACGGCGGTGGACACGGCGGTGGACACGGCGGCGGACACGGCGGTGGACACGGAGGCGGACACGGCGGCGGACACGGCGGTGGACACGGCGGTGGACACGGCGGCGGACACGGCGGTGGACACGGCGGTGGACACGGCGGCGGACACGACGGACATGGTGGCGGACACGGCGGACACGGCGGTGGACACGGTGGTGGACACGGAGGCGGACACGGCGGTGGACACGGCGGCGGACACGGCGGACACGGCGGTGGACACGGCGGTGGACACGGCGGACACGGTGGCGAACACAGCGGCGGACACGGCGGTGGACACGGCGGTGGACACGGCGGTGGACACGGCGGTGGACACGGCGGCGGACACGGCGGAGACGGTGGCGGACACGGCGGACACGGTGGTGGACACGGTGGCGGATACAGTGGACACGGCGGCGGACACGGCGGCGGACACGGCGGCGGACACGGTGGCGGACACGGTGGCGGACACGGTGGACACGGCGGCGGACACGGTGGATACGGCGGCGGACACGGTGCCGGACACGGTGTACACGGCGACGGACACGGTGGCGGACACGGTGGACACGGCGGTGGACACGGTGGACACGGCGGCGGACACGACGGACACGGTGTCGGACACGGTGTACACGGCGGCGGACACGGTGTACACGGATGCGGACACGGTGGCCACGGTGGCGGACACTATGGCCACGGTGGCGGACACGGTGGACACGGAGGCGGATACGGATACCACTAGCACCATGAGGGAGCTGACATGCGGTCCCTGGTTGACGTGGTAGCAGCAGGAGCTCTATCGTCCTGCGATCGTCGAACGGGGCTTAGGCCGACCGGTACGTACGCCTGTTTCATTTCGCATGTCCTGTTCGCTCGCTCACCTGTTCATTGCCGATGGCGATGATTGATTTTGCACTAGGCTGAATGGGAAGATGCTTTCCATTTTTTAGCGGCATGATTGAGAAAGGAAATGGAAATGCGCCTGTACTGTGTGCGTTGATTGGCCATAAGTCGGCGTTTTTGTATGTCCTGTTCATCCAATTTGTGTTGGTAAATAAGTACTTACACATTATTCAAGTATTTGACACTACATCGTATGGTCAGTCTATTGGTCGTATGGTCTATTGGTTGATGACACAAAATATCTTGAACACCTGACACATATCAAGGACAAACATGTCACTAATTAACTTTCACATTTTATTTGGAGACATTTTGACAGATGAATAGAGACCTAATAATATGAATAAATGTGTAAATAAATGCATTTATATTATTACCACTATTCTTTAACATTTTATATTTGTATTTTATCCTTAACCCGCGCACTGCAGGGGAGGTTGATTTCCGCCCCCCCCCCCCCCCCACCATCAGGTTTTTCGAACATAGCGAAAAAAACGGCGGCACGCAGCGCCACCGGATTTTGGCACACCTGTTAGGACATCAATTGCGCACACTTTGAAAAAAATAACCTCGGGTCATCTCAGGTCAGGTCACCCGACCAGGTAAAGTGACCCCACCTCCAAAAATGTTTGCAGTTGTGTCAAAGCCAGAGTTTTTCACCGATCAGTTTGAAACTTACAGGATGTCATGAGGGCATAAGTACTTACAATTCGTATATCTCGAAATTTTGATATCGGGGACTTAAGGTCAGGTCAATTTCGTAACCTCCCCATAATAAGTAAATGGGGAAATATACAAATGCTTCCTATTTCAAGGATATGCATGATATTAGTCTAATTACTTCTGGATCATGTTATTATAGGATATTCTTGATGATCCAAGTGTAATTTTTGTTCAGTGACTCCTATTGGGTCATTTGAGGTCATGCGAGGTCACCATCACTTTTTTGTCAATAACTCCCGGCATAATGAAGATAGAGAAGTAAAACAGACATCAATGTGTTTGTCTCGTCGAGATACGTCTTCCCATGTGCAACATGCCCTACTTGGGTCACCACTTGACCTTGACCTGAGGTCAAATTGTTAAGTTGACTTAACAAGGTCACCATGTATATTATTCGAAGCGCCTTGACAAGATAAACACAATGGCGTAAACAATTTTTCGTTATCTTTATTAAATAAAAAGTTAATAGCAAAAGGCGATTTAGCAAAAAACGGCATTTTTCCCCTTTTTGACCTCTGGAGCCTCAAATATTGACCTGAGATCAAATCTGAGGACACCGTAGCGATTGTAAATTTCATTGGCTGGCGCTTGCTTTTTTCTGTTTGTTTCTATCTAGCATCGTTTCTGAGATATATGGGAATTTCTGGAGCGATGTCCTAAAACTGGAGAAGATAAAAACTGGAAAATTTGACCTTTGATGACCTCTGGTGACCTCAATTTTGACCTGACCCAAAATAACACTAAAATACTTTCGATAGAAAATGTACCAAGCTATCAAATGCCTTTTTCCGCTTCTCGCTACGTAGCGTAGTTATATCAGGGGAGGGCGGAAATCAACCCCCCCCCCCCCCCCCCTGCAGTTCGTGTTCGGCGCAAAGCCCCTGCAGTGCGCCGCGGGTTAACACTTTATCTTACTAAACATTAATATAAGCAGATTCAACTAAAATGCTCTAATCTCTCCTCAACATTGGCTTCACGCCCTTCGGTTGAGCCCATTGACCTATATAAGTATAGACGAACTACTCCAGCTGTTGCGCCGCCCGGCAGCCGTTCCCGGTTGAAGCGCCACTAGCGCCACAGCGGAGAGAGCATGAGTATAACAAGGTAGGCCATTCCGGCCAAAAACTGGGGATCAAGTCTCTGATTGGTCGATGGTCGTGACGTCAACGGTACATGGCGTTCGAGCGTCTGAAACGTCACCCAACCGATGAGGCCATTAAAACCGCATTCGGCCAAAAGCGGGCCGACTTTAAGCGCCTGTCAGACGGTAGATACACCGACTACTTAAAGGGCCTGGTGGGTGAATTTCGGACGAATCCGAAGTGGTTTTGGACGTTTGTGAAATGCTTCAAGCAAACTAAAGGTCTCCCAATGCTGGTTAACAACGGTGCACGTGTTTCGGATGACATCGAAAAAGCGAATCTGCTGAACCGCACATTTGCCTACAAATTTTCTGACCCGGACGTCGCTGTTTTCCCCGACATGCCCTTCAGCATTGGGGATCGGCTGACGGAATTTGGGGTGTCCCAAGAAACTGTGCGCCGTTTGCTGCAGGAGCTGGTTGTTAGCAAGGCATGTGGTCCGGACGGATTGAGTGCCCGCATACTTCGCGAATGTGCAGATGAATTGGCCGCCCCACTGTGCAAACTTTTCAAAATGTCCTTGTCCGCAGGAATTTTACCCGAACAATGGGCTTAAGCCAACATAGTACCTATATTCAAGAAGGGAGCGCGAAACAACCCGGACAATTATCGTTCGGTTTCATTGTTACCCTTAAGTGCAAAAATATTTGAAAAAATTGTATGTGACCAGATCTTCCAACACGTTCAGCCGCACCTTTCCCCGTTCCAGCATGGATTCGTTCCAAACCGCTCTTGTGCCACAAATCTCGCTTCCTTTCTATCGCACGGGTGGACGGCCATCTCAAACAAGTGCCAGCTTGTCACTGTATATACCGATTTTGCGAGTGCATTCCAGAGTGTTAACCATCGTTTGTTGCTGTATAAACTTGAGAAAATGTACGGTATAGATGGCGTCGCTCTGCGGTGGCTGACATCATACCTGGGGAGGCGAAAGCAGAGGGTAGTTTTAAATGGAAAAGTGTCTGATTGGGTTCCGGCTGTGTCCGGAACACCGGAAGGGGGGCACATCTCTCCGCTCCTGTTCTCTCTCTACGTGAACGACCTGCCCACCGTCATCTCCACCAACTGTTTGCTTTTTGCTGACGATTTGAAATTGTTTCATGAGATAAAGTCGAAAACGGATGTCCTTGTCCTCCAGCAGGGCCTAAACGCAGTGACGCGCTGGGCGGCCGACTGGAAACTGAAACTCAATGCTTCAAAATGCAAATCTTTCAAAATTACTCTGAAACGTGACTTCATTCAATCATCGTACTCAATTGATGGCATAGCTCTGGAGAACGTCAAGTCCATTCGAGACTTGGGTGTCGTTCTCGACCAAAAGCTGACCTTCGCAGATCATGTGAACTCAATCGTCACCAAAGCCAATCGAGCACTAGGTCTGCTCATTCGGACATTCCAGTCGGCCTCCCCCGGTGTAAGCTGGATAAGCAAGCGGCTCTGGCTGCTTATAACGCCAACGTTCGGTCGATTATTGAATACTGTTCAATCATATGGAGTGGTGCAGCCAGATGCCATCTCGTTCGCGTGGAGAGGGTGCAGCATACATTTTTTATGTGGCTTGCGCGTCATATGGCGTTCGATGGACCGTCTCTCGCATACTGTGATCTGCGGTCAGCATGCAATGTATCTCATTTAGGAACTCGGCGTGCGCAGTGTGATGTTCTATTTTGTGCAAACTATTCAAAGGATTGATCTCATCATCACACCTTCTGGAGTGCTTCAAGCTCCATGCGCCAACAAGGCAAACTAGAATCGCGACAAGATCACTGTTCGATGTGCCATTCGCCAGAGTGATAGCTGTATCGTCCGGACTGTTTGTGCGCATTCCTCGTATCGTCAACGATTTTCTAGGTTTTTCGCCAAGTTCCGACATTTTTTACGATACGCTAGGGCAGCTGAAACGGCAGATCTTGGCTTATGCATCAACTGTGAGACCCACCATGTGACGCATCATCGATGTAAGGTTGTTCCGGTTGGGAAGTTGTATGTGCAATGTGCATACCTGATTGTTGATTTGACTTCACCTGTAATTGGGCACATGCCTGTTGGTGATTGAATACAAATACAGAAGAAAGAAAAAATACAGAAAATGGTTTTTACTAGCCGGCATGATCGCGTGCAAAATCCCATTGGGATCCCCCGCCTCTAACTAAAAAAACAAAACAAGAAGGCTAGCAAGACGCAGAAAACAGTACTCGAAAGCGCTCTACAAGGTCATTCGAAGTCAATTCGTGTATTATTTGACTCAGGTCAATATTGAGATGACCAGAGGTCATCAAAGGTCACATTTTCCAAGTGAAGGACTTTGCTCTAGAAACCACCAAATATCTCGGGAACTATGAAACCTAGTAAGAAACGGAAAAAAGCGATCGAAAGCTCATGCAAATGAAAATCAACATACTTGTACTCAAATTTAAGCTCAGGTCAATAGTTTATGCCCCAGAGGTCACAAAAGGTCACGAAGACATTTTTCCCAAAACTTTTGTATAAATAACTTTGTATTGGTTAGACATATATCAGTAAGTTTAACACTATCGTGTTTGTCTCGTAAAGGTACTTGGAAACAAAATATTAATGGTGACCTGGCTAAGTCAACTTCAAAATTTGACCTCAGGTCAAGGTCATTTAGTGACCCAGGTAGGTCATGTTGCATATGGTGCGACGCGACTCGACGCGGCAAACAGTGGTATCGTTTACATGTCTCTATCTTTATTATATCAAGAGTTATTAGCAAAAAGGTCCTGGTGACCTGAGATGACCTCATCCGACCTTGCAGAGGTCACTGAGCAACAATTGCATCTGGGTCATCCAAAATGAGCTAAAATAGCATGATTCTGAAAGAATTGGCCTGATCCAATGCATATTCTCTGAAAAGGAAGCATTTGTATATTTTCCCATTGACTTATAATGGGTAGGTCACGAAATTGACCTGACCGGCTTAGGTCACCGATACAACACAAAAATCCGAGATAAACGAATTGTAGGTACTTGTGACCTTATGCAATCCTGCAAGTTCCAAATTTGTCGGACAAACACTGGCTTTGGCACGACCACAAACATTTTTGAGGTAAGGTCACTTGTTGTGTAAGGTCACTGTTTTCTCGCTATTCTCGAAAAAATATCAGGAGTGGTCAAAGTGGCGCCCCCACCAGATCTCCTCGAATTTAGGCCACTATATTTTGCTGGGCCTCTAAATGGTCGCAAAAAAACGTCGGACAGGTCCATGTTGAGTCTCAGGCCTTCCGAGGCTCAGGGCTACCGAGGGCCCTCGTCAGGCCGACTGAGGGCCTTCCCCTCAGGCTGGCTGGGGGCACCTCGGGGACCTGTCAACTTCTTGAAGGCCCCTCTTACAAATTTATTGGGGGGGGGGGGGGGCAAAATCATATGTTTGCCCCACCCCCAACTTCTTGAGTGTGGGGGCAGAAACTCTCGCCCCCCCCCCCTCTTCTGCCGCCACTGTGTGAAGGTGATTGGACGCTGGTGGAACGGCAATCGAACGGAGTCATTTTGACCACCCCTGAGGTTTTTCGAGAATAGTGAGAAAACGGCGGCGCGCAGCGTCGCCAAATTTTGTACGCCTATTTGGGCACCAATTACCCACATTGTGTGAAAGTTTTAATTTCAGGTCATCTCAAGTCAGGTCACGTCAAGTGACCTTACCTCCAAAAATGTTTGTGATCGTGCCAAAGCCACAGTGTTTGACCGATACATTTGAAACTTGCAGGGTTGCATAAAGTCATTAGTACCTACAATTCGTTAATCTCGGATTTTTTTTATATTGGTGACCTAAGGTCAGGTCAATTAATTTCGTGACCTCCCCATTGTATGTCAATGGGAAAATATACAGATGCTTCCTTTTCAGATAATATGCATTGGATCAGGCCAATTCTTTCAGAATCATGTTATTTTAGCTAATTATTGATTACCCAGGTGCAATTGTTGTTCAGTGACCTATGCAAGGTCGGCTGAGGTCAACTCAGGTCACCAGCACTTTTTTGCAAATAACATTTGATATAGTAATACAGATATAAACGTGAAAATGACACCACTGTGTTTGTCTCGTCGAGTCGCGTCGCCCCATATGTAACATGACCTACCTGGATCACCAAATGACCTTGACCTGAGGTCAAATTTTGAATTTAACCTAACCAGGTCACCACTAATGTGTTTTTCTTCTCGAATCGCCTTTACTTTACGAGACAAACACGATGGTGTTAAAATTACTGATATATGTCTAACCAATACAAGTTATTTGTGAGAAGAAAACAACTTTTGGAGAGAAAAAATGTCCTCGTGACCTTTGGTGACCTCTGGTGCCTAAACTATTGACCTGAGCTTAAATTGGAGTACAACTATGGCCATTTGAATTTGTATGAGCTTCCTATTGCTTTTTTCCGTTTGTTACTAGCTCTCATAGTTCCCGAGATATTTGGTGGTTTCTAGAGCAAAGACTTTTACTTGGAAAACGCGACTTTTGATGAACTCTGGTGACCTCAATATTGACCTGAACCAAATAATACCCGAAGTAACTTCGAATGGCCTTATAGAGCTTTCGAACGCAACTTCTTTGTTGCCGAAAAATGTCCTTGTGACCCTGTTTTCTGTGTCTGTGTTACTCCAGAGGCCTTTTTAGTTTTTGAGCTTGTGTTTGCTGTGTTACTCCAGAGGCCTTTTTAGTTTTTGTGCTAGAGGAGATATCAATGGGATTTTGCACACTGATCATGCCGGCTAGCAAGTCATGTACCGATGACGTCACGGCCAATCAGAGCCTGGCATTGGATGGGACCCTCCCGCGTAATGCTGAAGGTGCCGGAGTGAGCCCCCTGGTATTTCCTTTCAATCCAACACTTCAGTGAGCATATATTTTGATGTAGAATATTTTACTCATATCGTATATTCAAATACCATTATACAAGGACTCAAACTGAGTAACTCACTTCAAAACCACCAGTGATTGGTCTAAAGTTTGTGTCTCATCTAGCGATAAGTAATCATTCAGCCTTACCTTCAGGAGCACAGCCAGAGGGGGCACAGGGGGCACGTGCCCCCCCCCCCCCCCTCTTGGATCGAGGAGCCCGAAGGGCCCCTCGGCTCAATGGGGGCCTCGACCACTCAGCCAAACCCCTATGATAGGTATCGACGTAAAACTTACAGTACCTTATGCTGCATTAATTCTACGTCTTTTCACAAAAGTTCAATGAAATTGATGTAGTACTTTGGGAGATCATGACGTTTTAATGACGTCATGTCACGCCATTTTTGGTCGAAAAACGATAAATGTTTGACAAATCGTAGACAATCGGGTTTTGAAGCAGATTGTAAATGAAAAACGTCAAAAAAAGGAAATGGCATTCTCTTCAAAACTACTATCTCAAATTTGCGAAAGTTTGGGTTTTTGACTCCTAAAAATACAAATATAGCATTTTTTTCTCTCGAAGATATGAAAAACAGAATATATCTGAGTGAACCAGGTATGGACGATACCCAAACCAAATTTCAAAGCAATATCTTAATTGACTTATGGCTCCGTAAGTATAAGTAACTCATGACGTCATTTTGTAAGTTACTTTTTTTTGCTTTTATTGACCAGATACAGACAAATAAATGCCGCCACTGTTTTTCTGAGACAAAACTGGTCTAGAGACATGCCTTTTTTATTTAGATTAATCAATTTCAAATGTTGACCTTATGTTACCTGACCTTGACCATATATGGTGTCAGGTTGTGAAAATAGCTGCTACTATCAAATTCTACGTGTAAAATAACCTTCGTAGACCTCTTGCCAAAAGTGACCTTTTGTGAACTGATCTTGACCTTGACCTTTGCCTACAATTTCACTTTTTCCTAATACGGGAGATGCATTATATCTTTGAGAGTACTTTGTGCGATAATAATCTCAATCTAAGACTTTGGATTGAAAGTATGGCCCAAAAACTAAAATACCTTAATTTTGACTTTTGACCTGGCCGTGTCCTGAGATGTGACCTTATTTTGAAAATGTCTCGTAAGCGTTAGATGCGGTTCATTGAGAGCTTTCGATTACGGCCTTGCGCGTCTCGCTGCGGTTATTGGTTCGGTGGTTCGGAATATAACGAGAGGGCAGAATATGCCCCCCCCCCCCGCGTGTTCGACCGAATACCCCAGCGGGGCGCGGGTTAATTTGTCTTTTTAATCGAATTTGGGCGGTTTGGGGCATGTCAGCTTGCCCCCCCCCCCCCCCCCTGCTGGATCTGCCAGTGGCCATAAACTAAGACCAGCTACTTGACAATCCCGTGAGTGCTTAACATTTTCAACGGAAGTTTTATACGCTGCTATTTTCTGCAGTTGTCTTTCCAAACTTACGACGGATCGTTTCGCGTAAAGCGCCTCCACACTCCATAGTCTACACATTCGTGACTGTGAATTACCCCGAATGTATGTTTCCAATGTAATATGTCAAACGTGAGCAGTCGGGACAATGTAAAATGTTGAGGGCTAGCGTTGCCTCTTATTGATTGTGTTGCTGCTGGGACCTTCAAGGTGCCTTGTGCGTGCATCTAAAATGGTTAACCCACGCACGCATGGTTAACGACGGGGTTCGCACCAAGTTCGAACCGACGGGGGAGGGGGGGGGGTGTGGATACCCGCCCCTACAAGATTTCAAAGGTTATGCAACGTATAGCGACAAACAGAAACAAGTTAGATAGCTCGAAACAAACAAGGTCCAATGAAAGTACTAGGTCATTATTTTAGGTCAGGTCATTTAGGTCATTGAGGTCACCAGAGGTCAACAAAGGTAAAATGTAGGCCATAAATGGGTGTCCTTACCAAAACCCGTATATATCTCGAGAACAAAAAGAGGTAGCGACGCGCTTTTATCGTAAAATCGTCTTTGCAGCAGTCAAAATCAGCTATCCACAGTAAAAAAACTGCAAATTTCGCGCCGCTTTGCGGCATGACAACTTTCGCAATAGCTTATACAAATTTGGAAAGGGGGAAAATTAATTCCATTAGGTAAGTGTCTGGCAGAGACTCTCCTTGGCGATAATTGCTGGCACTGGCGGGTCCAGGGGGCATCAGCGGCAAATGCCCTCCCCCCCTCCACAGGAATCTGAGAGGGAATTAAATACAAGTATGCCCCCCCCCCCCTCCCCGCGCGCGTTCCCTGCACTGAACGTGAAAAATAATGATCTTATGAGAAAACTTCATGAAAACGGAAGTATTTTTCTCTCTCGAGTGATTGCATTTGAAGTTTGTATGTCTCCCTTTCTGTTAATGATAGAGAAAACAGCGCACCTGATACAATTCAAGCAGCCCCAACCGGAAAATTTCGCGCAGCTTCGCGGCATGACAACTTTCGCAATAGCTTATACAAATTTGGAAAATGGACAAATGAATTCCATTAGGTAAGTGTCTGGCAGAGGCTCTCCTTGGCGGTAATTGCTGACACTGGCGGATCCAGGGGCATCAGGGATAGGGATAATACCCCACCCCCCTTCCACAGGAATCTGAGAGGGGCATTCAATACAAGTATCCCCCCCGCACGTTCCCTGCACTGAACGTGAAAAACAATGATGTTAGGAGAAAACTTCATGAAAACGGAAGTGTTTTCTTCTCTCGAGTGATTGAATGTGAAGTTTGTATGTATTCCTTTCTTTCATTGATAGACAAAACAGCACACCTGATGCAATTCAAGCAGTCCCGGCGACACTTAACCCGCACCCCGCTGGGGGGGGGGGGGGGGGGGGAGCAGAATCAGCCCCCTCCCGGATTTTCTCAATAATTTCCAAACTATGATAGATATCAACGTCAAACTTTCAGTACCTTATGCTGCATGAATTCTACGGCTTCTCACCCAAAGTCCAATTAATTTGATGCAGTATTGTGGGAAATAATGACTTTTTAATGACGCCATGTCATGCCATTTTAAAACGATAAATGTTTGAACAATCGTAGAAAATAGAGTTTTGAAGCAAATTGCAAATAAAAACGTCAAAAGAAAATAAATGACATTCTCTTCAAAATGGCAATCTCGAATATTCCAATTTTTGTGTTTTTGACCATCCAAAATAGGAAAAACAAATCGGAGAAGAAAAAAACATATTTTTGTGAATTTGAAAAGTGAATTTCTTAGCTCGAATACCAAAGTAAGGCGACCGGCCCAAATCTGCGGGGAAAATGGGGGTACCCTTTTGCCAGAAAAAGATGCCCCACGGAGAGAGGCTGGATCCGCCAGTGCGAAAGATAATTTAATTTGTTGTCACTCAGGCTTCATCAGATTTGATCTCGGGTCAATAGCTAGCTCAGGGAAGGCCATCGAACGCGAAGCATTCTCAAAATAGCGGAATTGTTTTAGGGAATAACTTTTGAGATACGCATGATTGAGTGATACTTACAGTTTTCACCATTGTGTTTCTCTGTCGAGACACATCGAATGGTATATCGGATGATCATGACCTAGTTAGGTCATATTCGAAAATTGACCTATCCTGTGCTCAGGTCAAAGCAGATCAAGTTCAAATTTTACATCAATCAACGTGTCTCGACGAGCGAAACACAATGTTGATAACTCCATTACTCTACCTTCATTTGGCACAGAGTAATTGAATAAAAAAACACGTAACCTCTTGGGTCACCTGAGTTGACCTCGTAGATGTCACATAACAAAAATGTGACCTGGATCATTTGGCACAAAAATGGTGTAGGCACCTGGTGAAAACTGGTCAAATTTAAGCGTTTTCTGTGAATTTCTACGTGTTTTCATTTTCTCCATTTACTTATAATGGAAGTTTATCAAATCGAATTGACCTTCGGTCACCGATAATACAAATTCGAGATATACGAATTGTAGGTACTTATGGGCTATGGCCTAAATGAATCCTGTGAGTTTCAAACCGTTCGGTCGATCACTTTGGCACGACCACAAACTTTCAAAAACTTGCTTGGAGGTGGGACACTTAACGTGACTTGTTGACCTGACCTGAGATGACTCGATATAAAAAATGGCACACAATTTGGGTGATTGTACCCCAAAGAGTTACGCCAAGTTTGGCGGCGCTGCGTGTCGACGTTTTTCAATATTTACGAAAACCTCAGGGGACGGATATCCGCCCCCAAGTCGGTGCAAGTGTTCATACTTCACATCATGGTGCCAACAGGGATCAATTGCCACATTTTTTTTTTTTTGGGGGGGGGGGGGGGATCAGACTAAGAACTTATCAGTCAATCTACGCATAGGTTCTGTTCGACATGGGCCTGTCCGACGTTTTTGTTGCGACTATTTAGGGGCCCGGCAAAATATATTGGCCCAAATCCGAGGATATACCATTTCGCGCATTTTTTTTGTTGGGGGGGGGGTGGTTTTGATCTAGGGGCCCCTCGGGATGCTGTGCCTCCCCCTTGACGATGGTCTGTCTGCGCCCCTGGATCTGACCTTAGGTCACCGATATTATAAATCCAAGATAAACGAATTGTAGGTACTTATGGCCTAATTATGTCCTGTGAGTTTGAAACCACTCGGTCAATGACTGTAGCTTTGGCACGACTTTCAAAAACTTGCTTGGACCTGTTGACCTGACCTGAGATGACTCGAGATACAAAATTACACAAAATGTGGATAATTGATGCACAAAGAGCTATGCTAAGTTTGGTGGCGCTACACACCGCCGTTTTCCCAATGATTAAGAAAACCGCTGATGTGCGGATATCCGACCCCACGTCGGTGCGCGTGTTAACCCTCGCCCGGGTAGGGCAAAAATAACTACGTGTTCGGGTGTGGGGGTACGACCCCCCCCCCCCCCTTAGCATTTCGCCCCTAATTGAGCTAGAGATTCGATTCAAAGACGAGCATGTTGCTTGTGACGAGAGGAAGCCGCTGATATCCGATTTTAAGGTCTTGGGTTATTATGTGACCTCTGAGGTCATGTCAATGACCCAAAAGTCATCAAAATTGAAAATGCGTAAAAATTGAATTTTATCGAGCTAGAATCGTGAATGGGCATATCATAATGCTTAATAGGTGCCAAATTCGTAATCAGCGTCACAAAATGTCCTAAAAACTGCAAAATTCCAAAAAGGTCATGTCAGGTCAACTGAGGTCAGTGACCTCGGTTGACCTGTGGATGCGCATGACCCCAATGGAACATATAATTATCTAAAATGGATTCCAAATTTGAAGTCCGTCACAAATTGTCCTAGAAACCGCCAGAAGCCAAAACAAGTATTCTGAGGTCATCGGAGGTCAATGACCTCAGTTGACCTCTGAAAAGGTCAATCGAGGTCATAATCTCAGTGGAAACCACAACTGTCATCAGGAAACACCTTTGCATATGCTCCTGAACAACAAACACCCGGAAACTGCACAAGTTGCCAGCATCGATCTGCGTGACGGCTGACGCCAGTTGCGCCCGACATGACCTTGAGAAACAAGTCATAGGTCACAGATCATGTGGGTTAGAAATTCAACTTTTGCAGATTATGTGTCAAATCTTTCAAAAGTAGGGTACTGAAAGTTTCATCGCAATCGGTTAGAAACTACGCGAGTTATTCCAGAAAAACCGAGGGGGGTGGCATCCCCCAACCCGGGCGAGGGTTAATACTTCACATGGGGCCAAAGGGAGTCAGTTGCCGCACATTATTTTGTATCAGACTACGCACTTATCAGTCAATCTACGCATGGGGTCTGTTCAACATGGGTCTGTCCGACGTTTTTTTTGCGATAATTTAGGACCCCTGCAAAATATAGAGGCCTAAATCCGAGGAGATATCATTTCGCGTTTTTTTTTGGGGGGGGGCCTTTGGTCGAGGGGGGCCCTCTGGGGATGCCGTGCCCCTCCCTTGCCGAAGGTCTGGCTGCGCCCCTGCTTACCTTCATAATCTCCTTCACTTCATTTATCTCTGCAAGCATAAATTCTACTATCTCTTCAACAGAAAGAACATCAAAAACATGCTCATCATTCACATGATCTACTCCAGAGGTCGATGCCAATGGCTCCGGGTGGCTATTCAAGTTGACTTCATCCTCGCTAGACTCATTCCTAGAATCAGCTTCGTACAATGAATGCTCATCTCCAGATCCTTCATTATAGTGAATTGATCCATTATTCAAGTCCATGATAGGTGAAAATACACAGCAAAACAGTAATAAAACGTAAAATAGCACAAGCCAGAACAACGCGCATCTCGTTCACAACTCGGAAATTTTGTCTCTGGCGGCGATATCAGCTGACTCAGTGTTACCACTTTGTTTTTGACGAAAATCCCAGGACCGTTGCAAAATTCCCTAGATTGACTCCTTAAATCGCAGTTAAATCCTAGATACAGAATACGTATATTTTTTGGTAGACAAAGAAGTGCCACATATAGATATTGCTTTGAAATTCGGTGTGGGCATCGTCCATACTTGGTTCTCCAATAATTCTTCCGTATAACTAACCTAACCCGGCATTAAGTCCGATCGGGACGAACCCTAAGATTCGCTCGTAGCCATTAAGTCCGATCGGGACGAAACCTAAGATTTGCTCGTAGTCATTAAGTCCGGTGGGGACGAACCCTAAGATTCGCTCGTAGCCATATAATACGATCGGGACGAAACCTAAGATTCGCTCGTAGCCATTAAGTCCAATCGGGACGAAACCTAAGATTAGCTCGTAGCCATTAAGTCCGATCGGGACGAAACCCAAGATTCTCTCGTAGCCATTATGACTCAAAAGCAAATAGCCGTCGCCGGGATTTGAACCGGCCACCCTCCGCATGGAAGACAGGCATCTTACAACTAAGCTGCAGTGGATTATGGGTGCATCTAACACTGTGCACTGTGCATTAACCGGGTGCGGCTAATTATCGATTGGGACATTTCGATTTTTGCAAGGCCACACAACAGCTCCATTCAGGGGCGTAGGAACTATGTTCAAGTTGGGGGGGGGGGGGGGGCAGGAGGCATTCTGAAGTAGATTCTTTCCATGCAACGTCCATGTAGGCGTAATGTTAAAATCCAAAATGTTTGGGGGGCTCCCCCCCTGCCCCATGCTCCTACGCCTATGGCTCCATTAGATACAAAAATACATTTTCACCTCTCATGCTTGGCACACATTCCTAAAATTGGAGTCGCCTCATCACTATTTAGAATCACTTCTTTGCGGACTATTATTTTCTTTTGAATGTTGCAAACTCAACATCACCATTCCGTCAGTGAACTTTAAATTAAAAAGCGTGTGCAGTTAATTATATTTTCAACAACCTAAGTCTCTTTCATAATAAAACAGCAAGAATTGCTATGGCTCGACTTTGGGACCGTAGGAGATCTGTGACCTATACCTTATAACACAAACAGACTTCGCAAGGTCAAGTCTCAGCGAATTCGGACGCTTCGGCTTTGGGCGGGCGCCAATTCCACAGCCAAACTGGATGAGAGCGGCCATCGTGAATCTAGCACTGAGGACAGCTGGGACCAACGTTTTGGAGTCTGAAATAAATACAAAATGATTTGCCGATACACTGCTTTAGGTACTGCAGGAGCAAGTTTGAGCTTGAGCATACATGATTGTTGATCCCCACCATTTTTGTAGATTTTTTTAAAAATAAATTTAGTCCGAATGTTTTTGTATGGATGGATTTCCAAGGTCAGGACCCACGCTAAGCAGAGCTTGTTGCGCAGGTCCTGACCTCACCACCCGATTGAGCAATTCCTGTTGGCCGGCAGAATTTAGAGACGAAAGTTTTACGTGCCCGACATATCTGGTCAACACGGTCCGCCCCGCTCACTGACCTCACCTGACCTTGAGTGCGACCGCTGCCACCGGCCGCAGGCCACCCCAGTCAGGAGCAAATAGCGAGCGCCTATGCATATGCATAGTGCATATGTATAGTAGTGACGACTGTGCATATGCATAGTATGCATAGTAGGTATGCATAGTAATGCTGTGAGAGGTGGTCGATTTATGTCATTTAAAGGTCATAAGTCAGTCATTTTTGAAGATATCGACTTCAAATTTGGTACACATATTCACCGAACACGTTTTGATCACAAATACTTCGGTTTTTGGATAATTCTTTTTTTTTAATTTTGTAAAAACAAAACAAAATTGTATTTGGATTTCTCAAAATTTTGAATTAAAAAAACTCAAGAATCCGAGATTGCAGTTTGATAGCCCGAGCTATTGTCAGTAATTTGAATTAAGATAATTTATTTATCTCAGACATTGTATATTTGACAGCATTTTCCGCAAACCATTATTTTTCAACAAAAACCGAAGAACATGACGTCACTCTGACGTCATTCCGGTTGACCTATCATAACCTCATATTTTTTCTTTGGCCAACATGTGTAGAATTGATGTGAGAGAAGGTGCTGCAAGTTTGGTGACGACACTGGTGTTGGTTTAGGAGTTATTGCAAAATAACGGGAGGGGGGGGGGGGAAATAGTCCCCCAATAAGTCGCGGGTTCATGGAATTCATTTTCCCATTTTCTAAATTTGTATAAGCAATTGCAAAAGTTGTCAGCCGCGAAGTGGCACGAAATTTTCCCGTTTTTGACTGTGGATAGCTGTATTTTGACTGCTGCAAAGACAATTTTTTACGATTTTACGATAAATTGGAAACGCGCGGGAGGGGGGGGGGGGGCGGCATACTTGTATTGAATGCCCCCCCCCCCCCCCGATTTCTGCGGGGACGGGCATTTTTCCCTGATGCCCCTCCCCCTGGATCCGCCAGTGGTTGCACAAAATCGACTCGAAGTCAACCATGCGTGGCGAGCCGTCATAAGGGCGACCGGCCGTCCGACCCCAGCGGGCGATCGACCATGTTGTCTCGCCGCGGCCGTCGTCTTCGGTGGCTTCGGTGGCGCGCTTCGGTGTCAAATTTTTTGACTCTTTGTCGAAAAGGTTCATATGGTAGTATGTGTTAAAAGCAGAGTTACGGGACCTGCGAGCGAACCCTTCGCCATTGAGAATATTATGCTGGCTATGTGATTAACTATATGATAATAATTTCATTTGTACTTACTACTTTTATTAATAATTATGTTTACATAAGTTTCGTGTCTTTTACATCTTCTTACGAAGCACGTAATGTGCCCTGCGCTTAACAACATGCACCACTTTTGAAATCCGCGCCACTTCTCGCAATCTATGCTGAATATGCGAGTCTATGTTTTCGAAATATATTGCTTTTGAAGAAAAAAACTACTTTTTGGCGGTATATCTGATTAATTTAGCCAACCCAATGCCATATACAACATGTTCAGGCACGAATACACATTATTAGCACATTCGCAGCGATTTGGCAAAGTGACTGGTTTCCTTTAATAATTGTAATCAATTATACCTAGGTACCAAGGGCGTCGCCACCTTCTGAAAGTTGGGGGGGGGGGGGGGGGGAGGCATTTCGAAGTCGATTCTTTCCATGAAACGCCCATAGGTGTGATGTTAAAATCTGAAAATGTTGGGGGACGTGTCCTTCCCGTCCCCCCGCCCCCCGCCTCCGACGCCCATGCCAGGTACCATTGTTTTTTCCATCAATTTATTGCTTATTTGTCATGTTTCATTAACCAGATCTGAAATGTAAATGGCTTTGGTGGCCTTTAATTCAACCGAACTGAATGTCGTATATGAACCATAAATCCTAACAAACTTTCTAACACATTTAATGAATCTTGACTTATAAAATGGGATTGGTGGTTAATAATTTATCAAATATAAATTAATTTTATTGATTTTCATCAATACATTTTATATACAATTCGTCTCCACCATTTCGATGAAATAGAATTCCGAACAAAACACTGCGCTTAACAGAGCTTGTTGCTCAAGCCTTGAGTGAAAGCCTGAGCCCTGAACATAACGGGCGCGTTCCACCCGGCCCAGTGACGTCACACGACAGACCATGCTGCCGCTGCCAAATGCCAGCCATCGCAGACCATCCCGGTCAGGGTCAGGGTCTAATAGCGAGCGCCGAAGCGACGTGAACCCAGCATGCCAGACCGGCAAGGTAATAAGGCAAAACACTCCGCCGACATGGCTACAGTCAGCTGCTGCCTCTGCTCTGTCGGTCAGCTAGTGCTGCCTCTGCTCTGTCGGTCAGCTGCTGCTGCCTCTGCTCTGTCGGTCAGCTGCTGCTGCCTCTGCTCTGTCGGTCAGCTGCTGCTGCCTCTGCTCTGTCGGTCAGCTGCTGCTGCCTCTGCTCTGTCGGTCAGCTGCTGCTGCCTCTGATCTGTCGGTCAGCTGCTGCCTCTGCTCTGTCGGTCAGCTGCTGTTGCCTCTGCTCTGTCGGTCAGCTGCTGCTGCCTCTGCTCTGTCGGTCAGCTGCTGCTGCCTCTGCTCTGTCGGTCAGCTGCTGCTGCCTCTGCCCTGTCGGTCAGCTGCTGCTGCCTCTGCTCTGTCCGTCAGCTGCTGCTGCCTCTGCTCTGTCGGTCAGCTGCTGCTGCCTCTGCTCTGTCCGTCAGCTGCTGCTGCCTCTGCTCTGTCCGTTAGCTGCTGCTGCCTCTGCTCTGTCGGTCAGCTGCTGCTGCCTCCTTCGCTCTGTCGGTCAGCTGCTGCTGCCTCTGCTCTGTCGGTCAGCTGCTGCTGCCTCCTTCGCTCTGTCGGTCAGCTGCTGCTGCCTCTGCTCTGTCGGTCAGCTGCTGCTGCCTCTGCTCTGTCGGTCAGCTGCTGCCTCTGCTCTGTCCGTCAGCTGCTGCTGCCTCTGCTCTGTCGGTCAGCTGCTGCTGCCTCTGCTCTGTCGGTCAGCTGCTGCCTCTGCTCTGTCGGTCAGCTGCTGCTGCCTCTGCTACGTCGGCCAGCTGCTGCTGCCTCTGCTCTGTCGGTCAGCTGCTGCCTCTGCTCTGTCGGTCAGCTGCTGCTGCCTCTACTCTGTCGGTCAGCTGCTGCTTCCTCCTTCGCCCTGTCGGTCAGCTGGTGCTGCCTCTGCTCTGTCCGTCAGCTGCTGCTGCCTCTACTCTGTCGGTCAGCTGCTGCTTCCTCTGCTCTGTCGGTCAGCTGGTGCTGCCTCTGCTCTGTCCGTCAGCTGCTGCTGCCTCTACTCTGTCGGTCAGCTGCTGCTTCCTCTGCTCTGTCGGTCAGTTGGTGCTGCCTCTGCTCTGTCCGTCAGCTGCTGCTGCCTCTACTCTGTCGGTCAGCTGCTGCTTCCTCTGCTCTGTCGGCCAGCTGCTGCTGCCTCTGCTCTGTCGGTCAGCTGCTGCTGCCTCTGCTCTGTCGGTCAGCTGCTGCTGCCTCTGCTCTGTCGGTCAGCTGCTGCTGCCTCTGCTCTGTCGGTCAGCTGCTGCTGCCTCTACTCTGTCGGTCAGCTGCTGATGCCTCCTTCGCTCTGTCGGTCAGCTGCTGATGCCTCCTTCGCTCTGTCGGTCAGCTGCTGCTGCCTCCTTCGCTCTGTCGGTCAGCTGGTGCTGCCTCTGCTCTGTCCGTCAGCTGCTGCTGCCTCTACTCTGTCGGTCAGCTGCTGCTTCCTCTGCTCTGTCGGTCAGCTGCTGCTGCCTCTGCTCTGTCGGTCAGCTGCTGCTGCCTCTGCTCTGTCGGTCAGCTGCTGCTGCCTCTGCTCTGTCGGTCAGCTGCTGCTGCCTCTGCTCTGTCGGTCAGCTGCTGCTTCCTCTGCTCTGTCGGTCAGCTGCTGCTGCCTCTGCTCTGTCGGTCAGCTGCTGCTGCCTCTGCTCTGTCGGTCAGCTGCTGCTTCCTCTGCTCTGTCGGTCAGCTGCTGCCTCTGCTCTGTCGGTCAGCTGCTGCTTCCTCTGCTCTGTCGGTCAGCTGCTGCCTCTGCTCTGTCGGTCAGCTGCTGCTTCCTCTGCTCTGTCGGTCAGCTGCTGCTTCCTCTGCTCTGTTGGTCAGCTGCTGCCTCTGTTCTGTCGGTCAGCTGCTGCTTCCTCTGCTCTGTCGGTCAGCTGCTGCTGCCTCCTTCGCTCTGTCGTTCTCTCGTCGATCAATGGTTCTCGGAGTGGTGTAAGGTGCTGCCGCCTGTCGGGAGGCTGGCCAACTGGCGGCGGCTGGCGCGGCAGCTCGCGCGATACCGCCTGGGACTGAGACCGGTGTCGGCGGTCGCGGGAGGAGCAGCAGGCAGGGTTGCCGGTCGGGGATGTGAGAGAGATGAAGCTCCACCAAGCGTTCATCCTGCCGCTGACTCTTCTGGTGCTGGCCTCTGTGATCGGTGAGTACCGGGCCAGAGTGGCTGCTTGTACAGTGGAGATGGGTGTCGGCCGCGGACAGCAGGCCAGCCAGCCGCCGCCAACCTTCCGAATCGAACCCACAACTTGCCGTTATGTTACGGCTGTGCGGAGGCAATACATGTATTGCATTTCTGCATACGCAACTGCTAGCACTTTCGGAAGCACTTTGTTTCGTGTTTTTATTACCTATATCCGAAAGCCTCAATGTATACAAATGTAAATGCTCTTATCGTAGATATTTATTTCGCAAATGTTCGACACTCATATAAAGGCAACTCACGCGAACTATATTGATGGCGAAGTGCTGAGACTATGCATCCAGCGCTTTTCGAGAAGGCAAAAGTTCCTTGTGTAATAGCGCACATCGATACAGTGGGGCCAGTCAGCATGCCTACGTTTGCTACGTTTTGTACCTACGTTTGCGCTCGAATAGAGCAAATAGTTTGTGAGCGTTTGTTTGCATAGCTGACGAACTATTTCGGGCATGCTTCTTCGTCTTACTTTTACTCAAGAAACCGAAGTTTCGTTTCTTATTCCGGTTCACCTCGCGTTTTGTATCGGCTTTGTGGTCGAATGAACCTGAAATACACACAGCAAGGCGATAGGGAGAACTCATTAGGCACAAACTCATGGAAATGTTAGGTACACAACTATGGCTGAAAAACTGATGGTAAATACATAGGAGAACGACCATAGCATACTACCGCACAAAAGGGCGGTCTCCTATCTACAGACAACTTTGATCTATTCGATTTGCCTACTACATGTCCATTATCAGCGAACTTGTAGAGAAGGTCGTCTCTGAAAAAGGGGCAGTTATTTACTATCAATGTTATCACCACAGCAGTACCGACTAGCGCGTTTTCGTCCCTCCGAACAACAGCACGGCAAGTTTCCAAGAGACGCTTCCCTCCATCGACCGAAGGACGTGTTGCGCCCCTCTACCAACACCGAGCTCGTGGCTACGGTATATATTTCCCGTCTCCTGACTAGGTTTGGGCAGATATGTATGTGTTGATCACACTGTTCGAAATAATGTCATAATCTGCGGAATAGTGTCCGAAGTCAACCAATAACCATCCATGAAATGTTCGGAGCCCTTCCCTGGCACCGAGCGCACAGGGGGTGATTGTATTTGGTGAGCCACACTGCTGATGGCAGGGATGTAGGAACGTCACGAAAATTGGAAGGGCAGTGAAACTTAAATTACGTGCTGAGAGAAACCCAACCCGCCTATGGGATAATCCATTGCATTTATGGGCTCTTCTCGCCTTGGCGAACCCTTTGCAATGAAACATTTTCCACACCAAGCAAAATACAATATTTTAGCAAAAAGATTAGCCAAAAAGTGAGGGCTCCTCCCCCCCCCCCCGCCCCTGGCCCCCTGTTCCTACGCCTATGGCGGATGGAAGTCCGACTCGGTTATGATGTGACTGGCGCGTATTTCCTAAGACGCGTGGTAAGACGTAGGTAGCAATACATAGTGGCAAGACTGTACTTGCATATAACAGCACAAAGAACATGTGCCACCAGAGGTCTATAAATGGCGGGATTTGTCGCTCACGACGAATCTAGGGCAATTTCTGTCGCACTATGAAAACTCCCCGGTAAGGATTGTCGCCACATATCAAGCAGAATACTTTGAGTTAGACGCCTGGATGCGCGTTTCACGAGCGAAGCCGAGTCACGCCGATTGACATGGGTAATAGTGGAGACCTTAGACGCAGATGCAATCGAGAACTTTACATCCGAGGTCAGGTCCATTCTCTTGCTCGGCTCGGCCGGGTTCTGATCCTCCGACAACGGCATAAACTTACCCAAAGCCCAATATTTGTTGCTTCACTTACACAAATCTGTCGGCAACGCTCGCTACCTAAGTTACCGAAAAAATAGACCTCTGCGTGCCACATTTGTGCGTCGAATTTCTTCGAATCATTTTGTTTTTCGTTTGGAAATCTTCACACCACAGATCTTCTAAGATAATTTGTGTGTGTGATCTTCCGTAAGTAGATCTTCATGAGCAGAAAACATTGGATATGGCATTTGGCATTTGTTACAAACATGGCATTTGTTAATAACTGCCCACATATTAGCCTTGCTTGCACAATTCTTGCAACGCATTATGTGATGTGGTAAGTATATGTACATTTGCTCGCATTTGTATTTATTCGTTTAGCGTTTCCTTGTGTATGCAAAGCTCTAAGCTTCCTTATTACCCTGCAACATTTATCGCCGTTTTACCTGTCCACGTTTACTCACTTTAGTCTAAATCGTTAAGTAACTAGATGACTTCCTGGGACAAGAACGATTAGCTAATGTTACACATTGAATCTTACCAGTGCCACGAGACAGTGCAATCCCAGTTAACGGTTGTAACTTATTGGTGACAGTTTGACGCGTGGAAAGGATTGGACACGGTCTCTCAGCTCCTGACGTCATTTGAATTGTTCGTAGACACTGGTACAGACGATACCATATAACATGTCGTTCAGTGGAAAAGGGACCACCAAATTGTACCTCGAGCCACCCTACAAGAGTGAGTGTACCTATATGAATCCCAGCAGTTCCGATGAAGAGTTAAATTGGAATAGCCTAGATTCGAATAGATTATATTTGATTAGCCTAGATTAGCCTAGATTAGCGGACTGGTTAGCTCGGCGGTAACACGCTCGCTTGCCGTGTTAGAGGTCCCGGGTTCAAATCCCGGTGCGGCCGGTTCGGGGATGGGCTCCCGATGTATCCGTAACCTAACAGCGGCGCATATGTGACTCGCTCCCTGTAATTGGATGAATGACTTGTTGTGGAGTGGCATGAATAATTTAAATACATAAATCAAATACATTGAGTGACAAGTGGTGTTATTTGTCAGGGATTGACTGTCTGAGATATCGGGTTGGTTCATCCAACTTTAAGAAGAGAAGTACGGTCGTCATTCTTAAAGTTGTGACGCCGTAATGGGCACAAGAAGCTCTATGATACGATACGAGGAAAAACGTTTATGAAGTTTTGCGGAGAGACAAAAATATGCGTAAGAAGTTTTGCGTACCTATACGATCTGCCACGCAAATATGTAATTGCGCTTGAAAAACGCAGTACCTACCTACGAAGTAATACGATTAGGATAATTATTAATTACGATATAGAGAAGAACGACAAAAAGGCTGTGATGAAACTAAACAGCATATGCGATATTTGCCTACAACCGCACCCTAACGCTCTACTAACCCAGTTTTTATTGGAACACACTATACGAGAAGGAAATGCTCGAGAGTTAAGCTGAAGAAGTGCAAATTGCCAGTGTATGCTCAATTTAAATTGATGCGTTTTCTTGTCTTGTCGAAGCGTCATGAATCGGCTTACAGCAGCAGGTGTTTAGGTAATATGTTAGGTATCAAACCCGAGTGGTCGTATTGTGCAATTAAACTCTTGTAGATTCCCTAGGATTCCCAAATTTCTAATTTATCCCTGGAAGCCACCGTTGAGATGTTCCCAGATATGTACATATTCGGCCGTACCGTGCGATGTGCGGTTTCGGCCGTACCGTCCAAATAGATAACTATACAGGGATCTTCAAAATGTCATCGAGGCCTTGAAAATGACAATTCATTGTAATTCGCTTCTTTCTGTCCTGCAGAATAGCACTCTATGCCATCAAAAACGTTATATTGTTTCGAATGTTTCCATATATTTGCCATTTTTGCATGTCGCATCTCATTAAAAAAAAGACGATGTCGCAGTGGCGGATCCAGGATTCGGTCAAGGAGAGGCCACGTAGCAAAGTGGGCCCCCCAGGCCTCGATGGGCCCCTCAGGCCTTAGTGAGCCCCTCAACCGTTCGTGGACCCTTTTGAACTCGAAGACAAATGTAGGCCAGAATGGACCCTTTTAATGCAAAATATGCCTTTCACATGTCAAAATGGGCCCCTGAAAACCAGAATTGGCCCTCTTCAAGCCAGAATGGGCCCTCTGGAGGTCAAAGTGGGCACTCTAGATGTCAGACTGGGCCCTCTGGAGGTCAGAGTGGGCAAATTTACTTGCGATTTGTTTAAAAACGGAGTGAAATTCGTTTGGAGCCACTTCGACCAGCTATGGGGGCCCCCTCGTGCTATTGGGCCCCTTTGAGGCTCAAAGGGTGGCATGGCCCCCTGCAACCCCCCTCTGGATCCGCCACTGCATCACATCAAAGTCGCTGGTGGATCCAGCCTCCCAATATGGGGGGGGGGGGGGGGGGCTAATTTCACTGGGGCCTTCCGGGCTCCAGGAGCCTCCATATGACCTAAAAGGTACCCCCCCCCCCCCATTTCTCCCTTTGCGGACTTGGGTTATTTTTTCGCTATGCTATTCCTACTGTAAGGACGTGTCAATTAAGTGCAAAAATGAAATTGATGGATATAGGGCTCCAAATATCTCATTTTTTTCATTGTACATGCTATTTTATATACAAATTAGTTATTCGCTTTTCCTTTTGACTGAGTAAAGCTAGAAGGACACGGTAAACGTCATTTTGGTGTTATCATCAAGACGTGTTGAATCCTGTGCAGCATGGCTTCTTTCTGACATTTAATGACCTTGACATTAGGTCAAGGTCATGGTGCAAAGTCACCATTCCAAATTTGACCTACACGGCTATGTTATATAGCTTTGAACTTGTCTTGAAGATAGGAATTAATTAGTATTGAAATAATTGCGCGATCGTTGATGAGGATAAAGCAAACTGAGACATTTTCGGGCTTTCTTTACACCGAGAAGGAAGTTATGAAGTTACTATTCGACATCCAAATTCAAATGAATTAAAAAGTTGCCATTGACGATCAGGCGTTATTTAAGCACAATCGAATTCCTCGCAACAAGACAAGTTTTAAGATATATAACATCGCCACATAGGCCAGAATTGGAAACCTAGCATTGAACTTGACATTATGTTAGAAAGAGGTCATACTGCACATCATTCAACGCGTCTTGAAAAAACAAAATGGTGTCCCTTGTACCTTTTTATCTTTATTCAGTCAAAAGTTATTGGGGAATAACATGTCCCAAAAGAACATAACATTACAAAATTTAGCATATTTAAACACAAATAACCATCAATTTTATTTTCCTGTTCGAACGACACTTCTTTACACTTAACAAGAGTAAGTCAAAATAGGAAATACATTTGGCTTGGGTATCCAAAACAGATTCAAAATGAAAAACAATATTCTAACTTGAAATTTAAGGTCAAGGTCATAAAATGTCAGAAAGAGGTCATGCTGGCAGATCATTCAACTCGTCTTGATGAGAACAGCAAAATGACGTTTACTGTTCCATTCTAGTTTTATTCAATCCAAAGTTATTAGCGAATAACATATTTTTTTATATAAAATAGCATGTCAAATGACAAAATGTGAGATATTTGGAGGCAAATATCCCCCAATTGTATTTTTGCACTTAATTTACACGTCCCTACACGTAAGGAAAGCATAGGGAAAAATTAGAAACACGTTTGAGAAAAGGTATCCAAAATGTTGTACAATTTCGAAAAGCTACTAAATTTTGAAATTTTCGGAAATGGACAAAATCAACATTACCATGTTATAAAACAGCTCATTGCCATTATAATGACCAGGCACGTAGCCAATGGGGGGGGGGGGGTGCCCCCCCCCTCCCCCTCCCCCCCCCCCCCCCTGGAGACCAGAAGGGCCCTTTTCGACGCGCGCAGCGCGCCGAAAAGGGCTGACGAGACCGCGCGAAGGGCGGTATCATGGGCTCTTTACCACGCGAAGCGTGGTCTTTAGAGAGTTTAGAGCACTTCAAAGGCCCTTTAGGGCCACCAGAACCCTTTCTGAAAGACCAGAGGGCCCCTTGGACGTTCAAAAGAGCCCTGTGCATGTCAGAGGGCCCCCTGGCCAGACCGAAAGGGCCCCTGAGCGAGTCAGAGGGCCCCCTGAATACGTCGAATGGGCCCCCTAGCCAGCACAGAGGGGCCCTGGGCAGGTCTAAAGGCCCAATGAGCATGTCGGCAGGGCGACAAAGCAGCCAGCGCAGTCCCTTTCCAGGCCATAAGGGCCCCTGAACAGGTTGGAGGGGCCCTTGGACAGACCCCAGAGGGCCCCTGGTAAGTTCAAAGGGCCCCTGTGCAGGTCAGAGGGGGCCCCTGACCCAGACCGAAAAGGGCCCCTAGGTGGGTCAGGACCGGCCCTTGAACATACCGAATGGGGCCCCTAGTCCAGAACGGAGGGGCCCCATGGCAGGTCAGAGGGCGCTCGAGAGCATGTCGCAAGGCGACAAAGCAGCCAGCGCAGAGTCCCTTGCCAGGGTCGGAAGGGCACCTTGGAAGGCTGGATGGCCCCCCTGGACAGACCAGAGGGGCCCTAGAAAGTTTGAAATGCCCCTGTGCAGATCCGAGGGGCCCCCTGATCAAACCGAAAGGCCCTGGGTGGGTAAGAAGGGCCCCCGAACATGCCGAATTGGTCCCCTAGCCAGCACGGAGAGGGCCCCAGGGCAGATCGTGTAGGGCCCCTTGAGCATGTCGGCAGGGCTGACAAAGAGCAGCGCAGCGACAGTCCGACCAGAAGAGTCGCGGGGCAGATCGGAGGGGCTCCTGGGCAAGTCAGAGCGGCCCCTGGCTAAACCGAAACGGTCCCTGGGCCGGGTCGGACGGGCCCTTGAACATGCCGGATGAGTTTCCTAGCCAGACTGGAGGGCTCCCTGGGCAGAACGGTGGGGGCCGCTGAACATGTCGGCAGGGCGATAAAGCAGCCAGTTCAGTCCCTGGCCAGGTCAGGAAGGACCTCTGAACAGGCCGAATGGACCCCTTGGCACATAAGAGGGGCTTCTTGGAAGGTCAGAGGGAGTCCCTGGTCGGGACCGGAAGGGCCCAAAGCACGTAGAGCTCCCAGATGAAGATTCAATACAAAGAGGACTTACTCCACAAGAAAAATATTAAAATCGGAGCTTTCGGGTATATTGTAAACACCCTTCGTCAGCGATTAAGAGGCATTCGGTAACATGTCATTGCTCGTCCCTTTAAGACGAGCAATGGACATGTACCGAATGCATCTTAATCGCTAACGAAGGGTGTTACAAATATACCCGCAAGCTCCGATTTTATATTTTTGCTTGTAGAGTAAGCCCTATTTGTATTTAATATATATCACCCACTCCACATCATGTCTTCTCGCGGATCCCAGATGAGTCTCTGAACAGGGTCAGAAGGGCGTTGAAAAAGGTCGGAGGAACCCCTTAGACGATATGAAGGGCCCTGGGGCCTTTCAATAGTAAGGAATGCAGTTGTCCAGGGAATACAACTATTTTTTTTTTTCGCCGGGGAGCGGCGCAATTTAACTACAAATTCAATTATATTGCGGGTAAGAAAAAATAACGGGCCATTTCTCGGCGCATTTAGATGTTAATGTTGCTGCTTTCCTATATAATTGGGCAAAATAGTTCACTTTAGCACCCTTTTTTACCCGCACTTTTAGCGCACAATAACATTTTTAGAGGTCCGCACCATACGCAATGCGACGCATTGATGAGAATGATGAGAACATATCTAGTAGGGCATAAGACTCAAAGTTTTCGCGCCGCTCCGTGGCGCAATTTGTTAAAGAGTTCCAGGTCTTCAGGTTAAACAAAATCCAAGTTGGTATAGCTGATTCCAAATTGGTGTCGCTGGTTCCAAAGTTGATATGGCAGTTCGCTAACTCCAGCTCTTATAAGTTGGTATGGCCCTTGTCATACCTGTCATACTGCATTTTCCATCCGTGTAACGTGCCTTTCATCCGTTTTGTTTGGCCCTTTCAACGCTTGGTAAGGGGCCCTTTCAGCGCTCGGGAAGGGGCCCTTTCGAGGCGCCGCCTCCCCTGGACGAAATCCTGGCTACGTTGCCTGCTAATGACATATAATATATCTATATTGCTTCATAAATTATCCGCCATATATGGCTGACAAAGAATCACCTGCACCGTGACCTTATACAAATGTCTGAGCAATATCTCTTGATCCACTTCTTGCATTGCAATACAACCTTTCACAGCTCACCTTTAGCGCCCCAGGTTACCCCCTATACCAATTTTGGCCATAATCAGTGACATCACGGTGTCATTTTGGACTTCGTTTTAGTTGATTTGTCGTGGAATGCCGAGCTACAAAAAGAACATTGTGATTTTTTTTAACTGAACTTTATTTACCCTTCTTAATACTAGTATACGTATTCCCACACAAGATAGGTACCTATGTAGGGAAATTCACTCACGCGCTCACTCTGCGCTCCAGCAGGTCAGCAGGAGATCAAAGGCTGCAACGCTGCGTGTAAAATTATAACTTACATTGGTTGTGAATCACTCCAAAATAGCGTCAGATGCGCCACTTTTCCTATCCCTACTGCTACCAAAAATGCCACCAAAAATAGGAAACACGAATGAGGCAAAAAATATGTATTTATTTCGCAAGAAGTTATTTTTTTCGCAGGCAGTAGCCATTTTCATCGCCAGTTTCAGCGGATTTTGGGGGTGGGGCTAATTTCTATTGCCGCCCCTGTCGAGCTTGGAATGTACGTGGGGGGGGGGGGGGGGGGGGGGGATGGGGGGGGGGGGGGGGGGGCTTTGACCCTTGCCACCCCTTTGGATCCGCCAGTGATTCCATGCAACATAGGTACCTATACAAGAAATTCACTCCCGCGCTCCTCTGCATCCAGCAGGCCAGCAGGAGACCAAAGGTTATCAACGCGCGCTGCGTTGTAAAATTATAACTTACGTTGGTTGTGAATCACTCCAAAATAGCGTCAGATGCGCCACTTTCCCTATCCCTACTGCTACCAAAATGCTACCAAATAGAGGAAACACGAACGAGGCAAAAAACAAAGTTTTTTTTTTTTTTTCTGTCGCAAGAAGTTATTGTTTCGCAGGAAGTACCCATTTTTTCATCGCCAGTTTCAACAAATTTTGAGGGGGGTCTAATTTCTATTGCCGCCCCTGTCGAGCTTGGGATGGGTGGGTGGGGGGGCTTTTGCCCCTGCCGCCGCCCCCCCTAGATCCTCCCAGTGAATTTAAATGAGCAATGTTTAATGACTTCAGCATTTCTAATTAAGCATTATTATGGTTTTAACCCTCGCCCTACAGGAGCTTTTTCACCTTCGCCCTACGGGGGGGGGGGGGGGGTCCTAAAAAGACCCCCTGTTAACTTCCAAACCCAAGCAACATAGAGCTATGCGGTAAGAACCAACATGTTGCCTGTCATGTTTGGAATCTAACGGTATGCAATTTGTAGGTTTTGGAGTTCAAAGAGTGACCTTCCAGGTCAAGTGAATGGCCTCGATTGATCACGTCCAGAACAGCGATTTTGCTCTGTCAGGAAAACCTCAAAATGAGAAATTGATAAATGTAAATAAAAGGCACTGTCCCTGGACAGTTTTGTCTCAGAAATACAGAAAAGGTAATTATTTATTCGTATCTGGTAAAAAAAGTCCACAAAACGTTTTTTTCAAAAATGACGTCATTAATTTTTTACACTCAGTAAAAATTAGAGATATTTCTTTGAAATTTGGTTTGAGTATTTTCATACTCAGTTCTCTCACATCACATTCCGTTTTTTTAACATCTTTGAAAATTTTGATTTTGTGGTTGATTTTTCCCCCCAAAATCAGTTTTTGTTCATTTTAGGGATCAAAAACCAATTTTTTTGGAAATCGAGATTACCATTTTAAAGAAAATAACATTTAATATCTTTGTTTAATTGCGTTTGCAATTTGCTTCAAAACTCTGTTTTTTCTACGATTTTTTCAAACATTTATAATTTTTCCACCAACATGACGTCATCAAAACATCATTATTTCCCAAAATCGTCAACCAATTTCAATACAAAATTTACAGCATACTTATAATTGTTGTATACTCAGCTAATATGAAAAATTTCAGCACGATGCACAGCATGTCTAAAAAGTTATGCAAGAAAAACCTCATGGGGGGGGGGGGGGTCGTTTTAGGACCCCGTAGGGCGAGGGTTAAAGCATTATCTTTCTCTAACTCGTGATGTCACTTACCTACGTGACTTGACTCAGCCATTGTTTGGTGTGTGTGTGCGTGTGTACACGTTGTACTCTCGCGTGTGTGTGCGTGTGCGTGCGACGAAAGGTGGCACGGATGCCTATGTTGGAAGCGCGATCAATGCCGCCGACCCCTGCAGGTCTGACCTCTGACCTCTGAACCTCTGTGCAGCCGAGCTCACTCTCGTCTCTGAACTGCCCCAGGGGGTCACAGCTGGCAGGACCGGTGGTGGGACGGGAGGTGGGATTGGTGGTGGGACGGGAGGTGGGGACGGCTGGTTGGGAGGGAGATGGAACGGATGGGTGGCACGGATGGTGAGACGGATTGTGGGACGGGTGGTGGGAGGGAGGTGGGACGGATGGTGGAACGGATGGTGGGACGGGAGGTGGGATTGGTGGTGGGACGGGAGGTGGGGACGGGTAGTGTGACGGGAAAGAGGGACGGGGAGGTGGGGGATTGGTGGTGGTGGGACGGGGAGGTGGGACGGTGGTGGGAGCGAGGTGGGACGGACGGAGGGATGGATGGTGGGAGGGGGTGGTGGGAGGGGAGATGGGACGGGCGGAGGGACGGGAGGAGTGGGAGGGGGAGATGGGACGTGCGCGAGGGACGGGAGGTGGGACGGATGGTGTGGGACGGGAGGAGGGAGGGATGGTGGGGACGGGGAGGTGTGGACGGGAAGGTTGGGACGGATGGTGGGAGGAGTGGGATGGTGGTTGGGGACGGGAGTTGGAACGGGCGGAGGGATGGGAGGTGGGACGGGAGGTGGGCACAGACGAGTGATGGGTCATTCTCTGAGTACTCATTCAGCTGGAACAATCCTCTGCCCTTCTGACCTGAATTCAGAGACATGTTCAGGAAAACAGCTGCAGGATACGATCACTTACGACAGCCTCAGTTCCGGCGACTTCTGCCACGACAGCTCGACACGACTTCAGGACGCGATGGGCGGCGATTGCCACTCGGAAGTGGGCGATGCATGTCGAGTCCGTTACGGATGCAGTGGTGATTAATGTCAGAGCAGTACAGTGAAGGGACGCGACTCATTAGCCTAATGGAGGCAGCGGCATTGCCTGTAACGACTGTCGGCTCCGATACGGCGCCGCACAATCAGCAGCATCATCTCCGGTGCTTCAGATGGACACACATGACTCAGGATGCATCTTTAGTTAATGAGAGAGTAGACATCGGTGTATCTGGTCTTTATGATGGTGTTCAAGAGATGGGGGCATTATTCTAAGCGCAACTGTAAAAAGTGATTTTCAGTGATACCTATCACCCTGATTTCGTGCGTGTCATAAAGTTTGTACGTAAGATAGTTCACTACCACACTATCTTCTCTGCACCTGACTCTTCCGGCACTAGCACTGGTTGGAAAGGGGCAGCGGAGAGAATGGCATACAGTGCGAGAGTTATTCTAGAAGACTCTCTGTTCCAGAATATCAGAATAATTGTCATCAACTTTCTGATTGATCAATCATGTTTGTGATCCTAAACGATAATCTGGCGCTGGAAAAAAAATATTCGTTCGGCAACGCGTGATGGTAGAATCTCTCCCCAGAAACTTTTCACACTTGTTGCCCGAAACTTACTACGCTCGCTGGATGTAAATTGTTTCCCATGCTGCATAGCTTACAATGGGTACTCCACTTGCATGGACACGGCCATTCCAGGGGTAATTAAAAGCTATACGATAGCTTTTTTTCTCTCTTTTTTTGCAAGCGTGTGGTACATTATGTTTGTTTTAATTATCCCTAGACCCAGGCACGTAGCCAAGGGCGAGGGCGGCGGGGGCGGCCGCCCCCCCCCTAGAGGCCAGGAGGGCCCTTTTGGCGCGCGAGGGCCCTTTTCGGCGCGCACAGCGCGCCGAAAAGGGGCCGTCGAGACCGCGTGAAGCGCGGTATCATAGGCTCTTTACTACACGAAGCGTGGGTCTTTAGAGAGTTAAGCGGACTTCAGAGGCCCTTTAGGGCCACCAGGGCCCTCTGAAAGACCAGAGGGCCACTTGGACGTTCAAAATAGCCCTGTGCATGTCAGAGGGGCCCCTGTCAAGACCGAAAGGGCCCCTGAGCGGGTCAGAGGGCCCCCTGAGCACGTCGAATGGGCCCCCTGAACACGTACGAATTGGGCCCCCCTGAACACGTCGAATGGGCCCGCTGAACACGTTCGAATGGGCCCCTAGCCAGCACAGAGGGGCCTCTGGGCAGGTTGAGAAGCCCCCTGAGCATGTCGACAGGGGCGACAAAGCGGCCAGCGCAGTCCTTTGCCAGGTCATAAGGGCCTCTGAGCAGGTTGGGAGGGCCCCTGGACAGACCAGGAGGGCCCCTGGGAAGTTAAGAGGGCCCCTGTGCAGGTCAGAGGGGCCCTGCCCAGACCGAAAAGGGCGCTTAGGTGGGTCAGAAGGGCCCCCTGAACATGCCGAATGAGCCCCTAGCCAGCACGGAGGGGCCCCAGGGCAGGTCGGAGGGCCCTCGGAGCATGTCGCAAGGCGACAAAGCAGCCAGCGCAGTCCCTTGCTAAGGTCGGAAGGGCCCCTTATAAGGTTAAAGGGGCCCCTGGAGAGACCAGAGGGCCCCTGGAAAGTTAAAAGGGCCCCTGCGCAGGGTCGGAGGGGCCCCTGATCAGACCGAAAGGGACCCCTGGGCGGGTAAGAAGGGCCCCTGAAACATGCCAAAGTGGCACCTGGCCCAGCACGGAGGGGCTCCAGGGCAGTGTCGGAGGGCCCCCTTGAGCATGTCGGCAAGGGGCGACAAAGCAGCCAGGCTCAGGCCGACCAGAAAGAGTCGCTGGGCCGATCGGAGGGGCTCCTGGGCAAGTCAGAGGGGGCCCCTGGCTAGACTGAAAGGGTCCCTGGGGCCGGTCCGGAAGGCCCCTTAAACATTGCCGGATGAGTTCCTAGCCAGACTGGAGGGGCCCCTGGGCAGGTCGGAGGGGCCCCCCTGAGCAAGGGCGGCGGATTGCGGGGGCAGGGTACCCAAAATTCCCCCCAGTCGAAAATCCTGGGGGTAAAGGGTAGTTATTGCCCCCCCCCCCCAGATTTTAGCTCTGCTCAATCTGGGGGCAACATGACACCTTCCCCTCCCCAGGATTTTCATTTGA
>JAXIVJ010010040.1:0-37500 GCA_036785665.1 Chirona hameri
AGACAGAGAGACAGAGAGACAGAGAGACAGAGAGACAGAGAGACAGAGAGACAGAGAGACAGAGAGACAGAGAGACAGAGAGACAGAGAGACAGAGAGACAGAGAGACAGAGAGACAGAGAGACAGAGAGACAGAGAGACAGAGAGACAGAGAGACAGAGAGACAGAGAGACAGAGAGACAGAGAGACAGAGAGACAGAGAGACAGAGAGACAGAGAGACAGAGAGACAGAGAGACAGAGAGACAGAGAGACAGAGAGACAGAGAGACAGAGAGACAGAGAGACAGAGAGACAGAGAGACAGAGAGACAGAGAGACAGAGAGACAGAGAGACAGAGAGACAGAGAGACAGAGAGACAGAGAGACAGAGAGACAGAGAGACAGAGAGACAGAGAGACAGAGAGACAGAGAGACAGAGAGACAGAGAGACAGAGAGACAGAGAGACAGAGAGACAGAGAGACAGAGAGACAGAGAGACAGAGAGACAGAGAGACAGAGAGACAGAGAGACAGAGAGACAGAGAGACAGAGAGACAGAGAGACAGAGAGACAGAGAGACAGAGAGACAGAGAGACAGAGAGACAGAGAGACAGAGAGACAGAGAGACAGAGAGACAGAGAGACAGAGAGACAGAGAGACAGAGAGACAGAGAGACAGAGAGACAGAGAGACAGAGAGACAGAGAGACAGAGAGACAGAGAGACAGAGAGACAGAGAGACAGAGAGACAGAGAGACAGAGAGACAGAGAGACAGAGAGACAGAGAGACAGAGAGACAGAGAGACAGAGAGACAGAGAGACAGAGAGACAGAGAGACAGAGAGACAGAGAGACAGAGAGACAGAGAGACAGAGAGACAGAGAGACAGAGAGACAGAGAGACAGAGAGACAGAGAGACAGAGAGACAGAGAGACAGAGAGACAGAGAGACAGAGAGACAGAGAGACAGAGAGACAGAGAGACAGAGAGACAGAGAGACAGAGAGACAGAGAGACAGAGAGACAGAGAGACAGAGAGACAGAGAGACAGAGAGACAGAGAGACAGAGAGACAGAGAGACAGAGAGACAGAGAGACAGAGAGACAGAGAGAACAGAGAGACAGAGAGACAGAGAGACAGAGAGACAGAGAGACAGAGAGACAGAGAGACAGAGAGACAGAGAGACAGAGAGACAGAGAGACAGAGAGACAGAGAGACAGAGAGACAGAGAGACAGAGAGACAGAGAGACAGAGAGACAGAGACAGAGAGACAGAGACAAGAGACAGAGACAAAAGAGACAGAGACAAAAGAGACAGAGACAAGAGACAAGAGACAAGAGACAAGAGACAAGAGACAAGAGACAAGAGACAAGAGACAAGAGACAAGAGACAAGAGACAAGAGACAAGAGACAAGAGACAAGAGACAAGAGACAAGAGACAAGAGACAAGAGACAAGAGACAAGAGACAAGAGACAAGAGACAAGAGACAAGAGACAAGAGACAAGAGACAAGAGACAAGAGACAAGAGACAAGAGACAAGAGACAAGAGACAAGAGACAAGAGACAAGAGACAAGAGACAAGAGACAAGAGACAAGAGACAAGAGACAAGAGACAAGAGACAAGAGACAAGAGACAAGAGACAAGAGACAAGAGACAAGAGACAAGAGACAAGAGACAAGAGACAAGAGACAAGAGACAAGAGACAAGAGACAAGAGACAAGAGACAAGAGACAAGAGAGAGAGAGAGACAGAGAGAGAGAGAGAGAGAGGGGGGGACGGAGAGGCGGAGAGAGACTGCATTGCTACCCTGGGTAAGCCGCCTCTGCATCTGTATAACATGACTAGTACAACCCCACACAAGACTGGTGTTGTGGCCGCAATCGGCGCTTCTGACGTATGAGCTTAAGATCGATTTTAGAACGCGTTGCTCATCTTTTTAGAGCTTGAATCTTCATAACTGGGACTCCACCCTCCCCACTCGGACCTCGGCCAATGCGCTCACCTGCGTAGACGGGGCTGAGCAGCGGCTGCGATATCAGCGCGAGTCAGCTGCATAGATTTAACGATGGTAGGACGCAGAGGACGCAACCTATAATCATCTTTTCACCCAATTAACAACCAACAAACCATTACCGTGTTCCGTCGCTAATATGAGCTTACATAATTTTGTAATTAGACATATAAGAGAAGGTATTTTGAAAATGCCTGCGCCAATCGAATTCTGATGGTTCCAAAAAAGTTCAGAATAATTGCAAAAAGTCACTTAACACAAATACTTATGTATTTTGTAAACGTCGGGCGTTTCTATCTGCCGCAACGGGAAAAGTGGTTTAATTACCACGGGAGTATACCCATTTAAATTTCCTCCCATCACACACCATTTTGGTCAAGTACAAGCCTGCCGTGGGACGGCTGACCTCGATAAATTATCTATATATAATATTCGTAAAATTAGGAGACCTCTTGGCTGGTCCTAATGTTACGACAATAACCGCCATTTTGTTCGCGATTTGGAGGGCGGATTCAGCTTGTTTACCCCAATCTCTATCCTAGCCTCCCTTCCCCCTCTCTGCTATGAGAATGGTACATCAGCAACCGAAACCCTCATAACTCGGTGTTTTGCAATCTGTTTTGCAAATCCCCGTGTCTACACTGATGGGACGGACTCGTTTTATTCACCTCAGTGTTCACAAACAATGTTAACATGATACCTGCAGAAACAGGCAGTTTTGAAAACATTTGAATACATTTTTACTCCTAAAATCGGTCTTAGCGTTCGCACCATAAAATACGACATCTGCAACTCAAAGTGACAGGTTATCCTAGCTTGATATGAACCAGACCCAGATATGAATCAGATAGGACAAAATGCCGCAGTTATAAGAGATGAACAACAGAGCCCTGGTTGATAACTGGAAATAGAACCTAGGGCCTGTCGTTGGATGCAGATCTAAAATGCCACCGCCCGGAATTTGAGGTATACTCGAAAATTTTGAAATTGAAGTCATGTCAGATCACAGTGGGGTGAAAGCTCAAAATCGAGGTAATTGAGTGTGTGGGCCGTACTTTCTATAAAAAGCCTTCGATTGCGACCATTATGACCCAAAGTGCTTGAAAGAAGTGCAGTGCAGTGCAGGAAGTAGGCAATAGTAGAAGTTCATGTCAAAATAGGACAGTAGATTTCCTGTAACGTGGCAGTTTTCTGTTATAGTTGTGTTGGGTGCCTCGGCTCTTCCTTCCTGTCTGGTAAAACAGCTTGGTCGAAAGGCAGGGATGATATTGGCGATCAATCACACAAGTTTCGTTAGACACACCACACTTAGTTCGTTGGAAGGGTTCGGAGGGCTCAAACTACGGGAGATGCACCATTGGAAAGCTCAGCTCACGCAGAATTCAGCGATGTCAATTTTTCACAAATCTGTCGGGGGGCCTTTTTTTATTCGCCATTTTGTCCGAATTCGCGACCCTTTCGTTTGGCCAGGGCTGTCGCGTATAGTATGGCGAAAATGCAGACCAATGACATGTCTACCGATTCGTCATGCTCTGCACGACAAGGTCTCATAGAATGCAAAGCCATTAGATGGTTTGGTTGGTTGCACGGCTGCATCAAAGCCAAGCGCTCCCGGTGTCGGCACTAAGGCGCACTCCCGCCCGCGCCTCACACGCAGAATCGCCCCTCGCGACACGCGAGCTGAGCACTGCGCGCTGCCGGCCCGGCTTACGGAGCAGGCCCCCGGCCATTCACGGAGAACCGGTGCATCGCATTTTGAAAAACCTAGCTCTGTCCACTAGCTCAGCTATTCAACGTGATCGTGACAAATTTCCAGCCACCTCCGATCGCTACAAATGGTACTTTTAGACAATTGTATGCACCATATTTGCCAAACGTAGCCTCTGGCCGGGACTGGACGCCGGTCCGGCACTGCCAACTTCGAAGCTGTAGATGTGCCTTCAGAGGCCACAGCGCGGCCGCCGCCGGCCGGCTGACCGGTCAGGGTCAGGTCATGGCCGGCGGCGGCCGCGCTGTGGCCTCTGACGTCACATCGTGTACAGCCTCGAAGTTGGCAGTGCCGGGCCGGCGGCCAGTCCCGGCCAGAGGCTACGTTTGGCAAATATGGTGCATACAATTGTCTAAAAGTACCATTTGTAGCGATCGGAGGTGGCTGGAAATTTGTCACGGTCTCGTTGAATAGCTGAGCTAGTAAACAGAGCAGGTTTTTCAACATGCAATGCACCGTTTGTCCGTGACTGGCCGAAAGCCCGCTCCGTAAGCCGGGTCGGCGGCGCGCAGTGCTCAGCTCGCGTGTCGCGAGGGGCGTTTCTGCGTGCGAGGCGCGGGCGGGAGTGCGCCGTAGTGCCGACACCGGGAGCGCTTGGCTTTGATGCAGCCGTGCAACCTTCCAAACCATCTAATGGTTTTTAATTCTATGAGACCTTATCGTGCAGAGCATGACGAATCGGTAGACATGCCATTGGTCTGCATTTTCGCCATACCATACGCGATAGCCCCGGCCAAACGAAAGTGGCGCGAATTCGGACAAAATGTCGATCTAAAAAAAACTCGACAGATTTTTGAAAAAATTTACATCGCTGAAATCTGCGTGAGCTGAGCTTTCCAATGGTGCATCTCCCGTAGTTTGAGCCCTCCGAACCCTTCCAACGAACCGTGACCACCGGTTCAATTGCCAACAGAGAGTTCACAGAGAGACAGCCTAGTAGCAGAGAGGCAAGATGTTGGTGCCAAGAGCTCCGGACTGCCTTACCTCCCTCACTGTCAGCCAGAGATGTGTTTTATACAGCGTCCAAAGGTCGCTCCCGACGCCTGTTAGGGCGTTGGCGAAACCGGTTTCAGCCGGTTTCGGCGTTAGCGACAGTGACACTGCTCCTCCGACACATACAGAGAGCCAGGCCAACACGGCCGTGGTTTGTCATATAGCCATATAGCACAGTCATCGTTATTAGTGACGGCTGCGCCGCTTTTTGCTGGAGGCAATATCAATCACTGGCAGGGATGGCGTAATTGCCGCACTAGGTGAGGCGGTCACGCGCACTGGAGCTGGTCGCAATTCACGGAAATAGCCAGCCTGTGGTCCATAACTCGCGCCCTGGAGGGGGGGAATCCGCCCACCCCTCCGGTTATTCAAGGATAGCGCAACAACAGCGGCTTGCAGCGCCGCCATTTTTTGCACACCTGTTCAGCAATGAACTTTGCACATGATGTAAAACTCTTGACTTTGGGTCATCTCAGGTCAGGTCACCAGACCAGGTCATGTAATGACATCAACTCCAAAACGTTTGCAGAAGTGCCACAGCCACAGTTCTAGGCCGATCGGTTTCAATCTTGCAGGATTTCATAAAGTGATAGATACTAACCATTTGTTTATCTCGGATTTCTAATATCGGCGACCTAAGGTCAGGTCAATTTCGTGACCGCCAACACTGTTTTGTCAATAACTATCGACATAATAAAGATAGAGAAGAGAAAATGGTACCCATGTGTTTGTCTCGTCGAGACACGTCTCCCAATATGCAACATGACTAACTTGGGTCACCACTTGACCTTGACCTGAGGTAAATTCTGAGGTCGATTGACTGTCTAGTAGGACATCACATATCAGCGTGACAACTCGGCTACAGCAGTCTTAGATCTCGACCAGAGGCACAGTCACTTAACACGCGCCCTGGAGGGGGGGGGGGGCGAAATCCGCCCACCCCTCCGATTTTTCGAGAATTGCGCAAAAACGGCGGCACACAGCGCCGCCGTTTTTTTATACCTGTTTAGAAATGAACTTCCCGCATTATGTAAAATGCTTGGCCTCAGGTCATCTCAGGTCAGGTCACCAGACCAGGTCACGTGATGACCTCAACTCCAAAACGTTTGCAGTAGTACCACAGCCACAGTTTTACGCCGATCGGTTTCAATCTTGCAGGACTTCATCAGGTCATAGATACCAACAATTTGTCAATCTCGGATTTCGAATATCGGTGACCTAAGGTCAGGTCAATTTTGTGACCGCCAACGCGGTTTTATCAATAACTATCGACATAATGAAGATAGAGAAGAGAACACGGTACCAATATGTTTGTCTCGTCGAGACACGTCTCCCAATATGCAACATGACCAACTTGGGTCACCACTTGACCTTGACCTGAGGTCAAATTTCTCAGTTGACCTAACCCGGTCACTATGAATATGATTCGAAGCGCCTTGACAAGACACACGCGATGGCGTAAATATTATTGCTTTATCTTTATTAGGTAAAAGGTTATTTGGGGAAAACTGTTTGGAAACAAAATCACCTTTTTGACATTCGATGACCTCTGGAGCCTAAACTATTGACCTGAGCTCAAATCTGAGGACACCTATGTCGATTGCATTTTGCAATGAATTTCGATTGCTTTTTTTCCGTTTGCTGCTAACTATCATAGTTCCCGAGATATGTGGGGGTGTTCGATCCGAAGTCTTGAAAACTTGAAAATCTGACCCTTGATGACCTCTGGTGACCTCAATATTGACCTGAAAAAAAAAATAACGAAATACTTTCGAAAGAGCTTCTCTCAAGCTATCTAACCTCGTTTCCCGCTTGTCGCTACGTTGCGTGGTTTTCGAGATCATAGGGGGGGGGGGGCGAAATCCGTCCCCCCTCCAGGGCGTGTAATTATCAGAGGCCCTCCAGGGCGCGTGTTAAGTCCTGGTTCAAACACCGATAAAAACAATGCTTACTTGTTCTGGCTGTATTAAGAAACACAACAAAGTCAACAGATGAGCCATTCGTACATTTTAAAGTAAAAGCAATAACAACGTAACAATAACAATACCAAACATGACCAATTCCATTCTCCACGGCAAATGATGTCACCATTTCACCTTTCCTACGCACCTTAGAAATGTGCAACAAACGAACAAGTACTCCATGTTAATATCAACTGTGCGATATAAGTCAGAGGTCAGAAGTTGTGCCTAACTACAGCTACATACTGAGGTCAGGTCAGAAGTCAGACAGTAACCGTGTAAGCCTGCAGGTCATATAGAGACATACAGACACAGGACAGGTCAGATGTCATGCCAGAGGTCAGACCAGCGGTAAGACAGCAGTTGCGTTTCCTACCAGGTCACGCAGACAGAGGTCATGTCAGATGTCAAAAAGCGTCCCCCTTCAGGTAACGCACAGAGTGAGGTCAGGTCATATGTCATGTCAGAGGTCGGATCAGATGCCATGTCAGAGGTCGGGTCAGATTTGATTTCAGAGGTCGGGTCAGATGTCATGTCAGAGGTCGGGTCAGATGTCATGTCAGAAGTCGGATCAGAGGTCAAGCCAGAGGTTAGGTCAGAATCCAAGCCGGATGTCAGGTCAGAGGTCAGGCAGCAGCCATGTCTCTAGATCACTATCATTGGGCTAATGTTACAATCATGCTAATATGCCCCCCCCCCCCCCGGTGGCAACGCCCCTGCACAGAGTTCAGGCTGGTCAGAGGTCAGACAGCAGTCATGTCTCCCTGCAAGCCACTCACAGACAGATCAGGTCAGAGGTCAGATGGCAAAAAACATCCCATTGTATGTCACGCACAGAGTGAGGTCAGGTCAGATGTCATGTCAGAGGTCGGGTCAGATGTCATGTCAGAGCTCGGGTCAAAAGTCAGGTCAGAGGTCAAGCCGGAAGTCAGTTCAAAGATCAGGCCAGAGATTAGGCAGTAGCCGAGTGTCCAAGCAGGGCACACACGACAGATGCAAGGACGCTGCCACAATATTTTGAGACGGGGGGAGGGGCAGGCAGGTGTTCCCCCTCTTTACCTCACTTTCATTGGGCTTGTTTTAAAATCCTGCTAATTTGGGGACCCCCCGGGGGAGGGGGACGCCCCTTCACAGAGTTCAGGCATGTCAGAGGACAAACAGCAGCCATTTCTCCCCTTGGGTCACACACAGGCAATTCAAAATTTTGTGAAAACCCCAAAAAAGGAAAAATATCACAGCATCACTATGCATAAAAAATGCATTTCCATTTTTGCTTTTTACTTCTATTTATATGGAACAAACAATGTTCTAAGGTCATTTTTCGTGTTCTAGACGAAAAACAAACCCATAAACATGTGTTACAACGCCTAATGACCGTAATCCGCAGTTTGACCTCGTGATCTCGGATGACCTTGACCTGACCCAAGGTAATAAACAGCTTAGAAAGGTACTTAGAAGTGTCAGACACACGAATCATACCGATTTATAGACAGCTTATGCGTTTAATATTGCAATTTTGCGCGACAATTCTATCCATCGAGACCTTTTGACACGGTCAAACATTTTGTATTTGACCTGACCTGTGACGTCATCGGTGACCCCGAGGTCAACAATATTATGTTTCCCTCGATAAATTTCCCTGGGCTATCTTATACCGTTTGATTTTTTACATTCGGTCCTGTAGTTCCGGAGATCAGAGGGGGGCAAAAAATAGCCCCCCCCCCAGTAAGTCGCGTTATGAAATATACCCCAGTAACTCGCGGGTTAACATCAACTAATTTGCACTTGCTGCAATCACCATAAACCGATGTAACTCCTTCATACTTGAGGCATTTAGGAAGAAACCGTGAAGATCGCATTTCCGTATTATCGCCAAATATCGCCGCCGAACCCTCCCAAAACCGTGCCCTGGAACCGCCTCTGTTCAGGTTAAGAACTCAAAGTTTTGACTCCAAATGCGGAATTCAATTCTAGGAAAATTCCCAAAATGTAATGCGCCTGCTCCCAACCGTTCTGGAGATATCTGCGAAAAACATGAGGGGGGGGCGAATCCGCTCCCCCACCCCCCCCCCCCCCCCCCCCCCCCCCCCTCCGTTACAAATAGGGTTAAAGGGAATGTTTCACCTTTGTATTAGTTTTAAACTGAGATAGCCATTATCTTGGGCCGTTATTTAAATGTATAAATTACTAAGGTCATTTTTCCCAAAACTTAACCGTTTTTAAGCAATTCAATTTATAGTTTTCAAAATGGGGTCTAGGCTAGTGCCGCCGCTGATTGACTGACAGCGACTTTTTCAGCCAATCCCACTTTGTCAGCCAATCAGCGGCGGTCTATAGCTCAATATGACGTCATCAAAGCAAATATTACAAACTTAATTACGAGCGAGCGCGAAGCGCTCGCTCGTCCTTCCGTGGTATATGGGAAAAATCTGATTATGAGCGGCCCGGCCCGACCCGACCCGACCCGTGGCGACGCTTTTGAGAAGCTCATATCTCTGCAACCACACGTCCGATTGACAAGCTGACTTCTTTGCTGAGCAGCCCCATCCAACCTACCCCGTTTCAGACCAGTGCCGACTCACGTGGGTGACTACCACTGCGTGTGGCGCGTATCGGTGAGGGGTGTTGAAAAGTGTTTTCTCGCAAAAACTCTGCAACAGCTGAGCCGATTGTGTGCAAATTTGGAGTGTGGTTAAGGATCCTCCAGCCACGTGCTCACGTGCTCACTCCAATTCTGTACCTCAGGAACGGCTGAGCCGATTGTGTTCGAATTTGGTGCATGGTTAGGGACCTCTCAGCCGCAGTTTTTCCACAAGTCAGGGTTGGGGTGGCTTTGCACGTGCGCACGTGCACACCCCTATTATATATGTGTGGAACGGCTGAGCAGATTGTGTTCGAATTTACGTGTGTAAAGTTAGCAGCAGTTCGATATTCGGATATTCAGCAGATATTCGGAAATCGACGACCCCTTTGATTTCGCTCAAATTTTGCACACAAGTAGCCAATGGCCTCCTGAACATCCCCCTTGAAGGATTTTGTGATGCATCCCATAGTAAGGCGTCTAGAGGCCAAATAGGGTTCATGGGGAATATCGACGACCCCTTTGATTTCGCTTAAATTTTGCACACAGGTAGACAATGGCCTCCTTCATACCTCCCTCGAAGGATTTTGCGATGCATCCCATAGTTAAGCGTCTAGAGACCAATTGGCCAAATAGAGGCCTGGGCAGATATTCGAAAAATCGACGACCCCTTCGATTTCGCTCAAATTTGGTGCAAATGTACCAAATGACCACTCAACATCAACACCAAAAGGGTTGATATTCGAAAAATCGACGACCCCTTCGATTTCGGTAAAATGTCGTGCAAATGTACCAAATGACCACTGAACATCAACCCCAAAAGGGTTGTACGATGCATCCCATAGTTAAACGTCTAGATGTCAAAATAGACGTCTGGGCAGATATTCGAAAAATCGACGACCCCTTCGATTTCGCTCAAATTTTACACATAGGTAGCCAATAGCTACCTAAACATCGCCCTAGAAGTATTTTGCGATGCATCCCATAGAGGTCATAGAGGCGTCTAGAGACCAAAATAGACGTCTGGGCAGATATTCGAAAAATCGACGACCCCTTCGATTTCGCTCAAATTTGGTGGAAATGTACCAAATGACCACCCAACACCAACCCTAAAAAGGATTGTGTGATGCATCCCATAGTTAGGCGTCTAGAGGTCAATATAGAGGTCTGGGCAGATATTCGAAAAATCGACGACCCCTTCGATTTCGCTCAAATTTGTTACAAAGGTAGCAAATGCCATCCCAACACCAACCCGAAAAGGATTTTGCGATGCATCCCATAGTTAAGCGTCTAGATGTCAATATAGAGGCATGGGCAGTAGGGTGTGTCATCAGTCACAAATTCAAGTTGGACAAAGAAATTCCATGGCGCTAGCATCTCAAAACACCAACCCTACCAATATTTTTCATACAAACTCGAATTCGTGAGGCACGGACGATTTAACTTTCATACGGAAAATCTTGCTATCGAAGGTGCTGCTGTGGGGTGGGAAGCATTGGAGGAAGAAAACCGAATTGATGCACGCCCACAGTTGTATTAAGTTCAGGTATCAAAAACCAAGAACAGAACAAATGAATCATGCCCGAGCGAGAGCAGCGGGTACATGATACAACAATCGAATCGACAACTAAATACCCAGGCAGTATGCCGAAGAACAGAAAAGTGGACAGCTACATAATGTGTGAATGTAAGTATATGGTGATAAATATGTTACGTTAAGTTTGAAGAGCAAAGTAATAATATTTGAGACGAGCGACGAATAAACCAACCGGTTGGCGCGAGAGCAGAACGAGAGTGGGCAGAATGCCACGTTGCCGAGTCTGTAATCGAGTATGTTCTAAATATAAATTGAAGTTACGAATACAGAAACTTATTATAGGAAAATCAGGTACGATGAGTTACAAGAGAAATATGAAGACGGAAAACAAATTGCAGATGAATCTGGTTAACCAATAACATATTAATAACATGAAAGTATACGAATTATTTTCTTTACGTTCTGGAACGTTCCGGCGACAAATATGACGCGGGAATACTAGAGCTGACGAGAAGTGACGCGGGAATACTAGAACTGATGAGGTGGGTAAAACGCTGCAAAATAAAGATAAGCCGAAGCACCACATGACTTTCCATCCCAGAGCGGAGCGTACAGAACACATAAGAAGAAAAAAAATACATCACACTAATAATACATGAAGTCAGGCCGGCGTCGAAATCTCACGACGCGGCCGAAGCGCGTCCGTACCACCGGCTCCGGCGACTGCCCTGGCACTGCAGGTCGGCTGGGACCATCACCACTGGGAGGGGTCACTGTCACTGGGTCAGTCGTCACATCACTGTCACTGGGCAGCCGCGGATCGCCGCGACACGACGGCCGCAGCGGCTGGTCGCCGTGACACGGCAGCTGTGGGTCAGGCGCCCCAGCAGCCGGAGACGCGGCGAGATGCGGCGGGTCGCCGTGACACGGCAGCTGTGGGTCAGGCGCCCCAGCAGCCAGAGACGCGGCGAGATGCGGCGGGTCGCCGCGAGAGGGCGCCCGGCGCCCACCGCCAGAGGGCAGCCCCGGCGCCGCGGGCCCCCCGGCGCCAGGGGTCGACGCCAGCGGCGAGTCGCCGCGGGAGGGCGGCCGGCAGTTGCCGCCAGAGGGCGGCCCCGGCGGCGCCCCAGCGCCCGGAGACCCGCGCTCAGTAGGCGGAGGTGTCCGGCGCGCTCGCTCCTCCTCAGGTCTCGACACTGAGGTCGCGGGGTATTGCGCTCCCCTGGAACAGTCCTGGTCAAGGGGCACGGGCATACATACAGGCTTCAGGCGTTCAATACTGACAGTGTCGTGATCACCTGAAGGGAGCTCCAAAACAAAAAAACTTCTGAGTCCGACGGACAACCTTCAGGGGCCCGCGGTAAGGGGCCTCCAGGGGGCGGCGTACACGGTCAACGCGCAACCACACATGAGTACAGGTGGTCAGGTCGGCGGGAACGAAAGATGATGGTACACTGGCATGATGATGACCGCGCGATAGGGAAACGAAATCAATCTCCGACATGTGGTGAGCCAGCTCGCGGATGAACTTCTTCCCAGAAGTGCCGCTTGTCCGTGCGGCAGAACACTGCGGGAACAGCAGCTGTGTTCCCGTGACGGCTGTAAAAGGGGAAAAACCAGACTCGTTCGGCATGGCGCGAATGCCAAGCAGAACGACAGGCAGTGCACGTAGCCACTCCTGCTTGCGAGAACGAATAGCTGCCTTCAGTGTACGATGAAATCTTTCAACCATGCCGTTACATGTAGGGTGATAAGATGTGGTTCGCAAGCGATGAAATCCAACCATTGCTGACAAATGTTGAAATAGCTCTGATTCAAACTGAGCACCCCTGTCAGTGACCGCATACAGGGGAACTCCAAATCTCGAGACCCATATCTCCAAAAAACGCGGAAGCGACACTTTCTGCAGTAATACTAACTAAGGGTGTAGCTTCTACCCAGCGGGTGGCACGATCGATGCAGGTTAACAAATAACGAAATGGAGAAGTGAACGGTTGACCATGAGGTACAGACGGGGGTAGGGGTTCAACGATATCAATGTGTACCGTTTCAAAACGCGCAGAAGGCACGTCAAATGATCCCGGAGCGGACCTCGTGTGGTGGTGGACTTTTCCCTCCTGGCAAGACAGACACTCACGCACCCAGTGATGAATATCCCTGCGTATAGAAGGCCAAAAGTACCGAGAAGTCAACAAGCGAGTTGTGGCTTTACGACCGGGGTGAGACAGGTTGTGAAACCTGCCGAAGACTGAGCGGCGGCACGCCTCAGGTACGAACGGCCGCGGCTGAGGGGTCGTCATGTCACAGAGGACCGTCACACCATCTGCGAGGGATACTGGCTCGAGGGAGTCTCGCAGACGGGAGGTCTCCTCATCCTGCTCCTGCTGTTCTGCGATAAAGTGGAGGTCACACGAGTCGAGGGACACAGCGAGGACAGGGCGACTGAGACAGTCGGCGACAACGTTATCACGGCCACGGATGTACCGCACATCCATGACATACTCGGTAATCACCGACCAGTGGCGCTGCTGGCGATCAGACTTCGCCACGTGTTGACTGCGAAACGCACTCACGAGGGGTTTGTGGTCGGTGAGGAGAGTGACTCGCCGACCCTCGATGACGTCACGGAAGTGTAACGTGGCCAGGTAAGCTGCGAGGAGCTTTCTGTCGTAGGCCACGTATCTCTGCTGTGGCTGGCTGAGTTTCCTGGAGAAAAATCCGACAGGAATCGACTCTCCATCGACGATCTGGTGAAGGACGGCTCCGACAGCGACCTGTGAGGCATCGGTCACCAACTCATATACATGGCACTGTGGTAGTGGGTGAGGCAGCAGACAGGCCCCGGCCAGCGCTGCCTTACTGTCGCTGAACGCTTGGGACTGCTGCTCGTCCCAAAGCAGCTCCTTACTCTTTGGGTTCAGACGAATCAGCTCAGTGAGGGGGTACACCACATCAACGAAGCGAGGGATCATGCGCCGGTAGAAACCGAGGAGGCCGAGATAGCGGCGCAGAGCCGCTGAGTCAGGGGGTCTGGGCAGGTCAATAACCTCCGCTACTCTGGCCTGGGGAGGGCTGAGCCCCCTCTCGGACACCTGGTTCCCGAGGAACACGAGTGACGTTTGCATGAACTCACACTTGTTGAGGGAGATCCGGAGTTTGTGCTCAGCCAGCTTGCTGAACACAAGTCGCAGGTCAGCGACGTGCTGCGCCTCGTTCTCGGAAAACACCAGAATGTCATCCAGATAGATCAACACGCAGGGGACATCTCTGAAGATTCCATCCATCACACGCTGGAACGTGGCGCCAGAGTTGCGCAGACCTAGGGGCATGCACACGTGCTCGAACAGCCCAAAAGGCGTGGTGATTGCGGTTTTCTCCACATCAGCAGGGTTCATGGGGATTTGGTGGTAGGCTCGAAGCAGGTCCACTTTGCTGAAACAAGTCATACCATGCAGTTTGGTGGACAGACTCTGGATGTGGGGGAGAGGATATCGATCTGGTCTGGTCACTGCGTTCAGAGCACGATAGTCACCAGTGACTCTCCACTCACCGGGGTCACGTTTGGGAACCAAGTGGATCGGGGAGGCCCAGGGAGATCTGGACGGGCGAATGACTCCTGTCTTCAACAGAACATTAAAAGACTGTTTGGCAGCCTGCAGCTTGTCAGGTGGAAGCCGCCGCGGACTAGCAAAGGTCGGCGTGGTGCTACCAGTGTCGATGCTGTGGGTGGAGGTGAGAGATGAGTCATTGAACATGTTACCTGGTTGGCACGATTCCAAAACAGAAGAGTGACCACGCAGGATAGGTTGCACTATCTCGGGAAGAGCAGAGAGGTCGTTGACCACCAGGTTGACCGCAGGTTCGGTCGTATGGACTCCAAAAACAGAGAGGGATGTGGTTGCATCTCGGAGGACCTGTGCACAACAGTCGACAATCAACGAATGGTATGACAGGAAGTCATTACCCAGCAGTGGCTCTGTCACCTCAGCGATAACAAACGTCCACGTGAACTGGCGTCTCAGGTCAGGAAGGACAACATCAAGAGCAGCCTCTCCGTACACACGAAGCTGCTGGCCACTAGCGGTAGTGATGGAGACGGCAGTGGGCTGGATCAGGATACCATTCACACACTCCTGTGGGATCAGTGAAACCCCAGCACCTGTGTCGACAACAAATCTCAGTGGCCGTGAACCAGCCTGGGCTGCAACCCGAAAAAGTGGCAGGCCAAGGGCTGCATTAACGGCCTGCCCCTCTAGTTTCCCTGAGGTGAGGGTGGTTCGCGAGCAGGTGAGGCCGAGCGCGACGAGGGCTGCACTCTGAGGTTAGCAGACCTGGATGGCCACTGACACCATGGTTTACACGTACGAGCATGTGTGCCGAAGAACACGTGAGCACGACACACTTTGGGTCTCTGTCCTTCGTGAAACGGTGTCAGACCTTGGACCGCACCAGACGCGCCAGCTTCACGAACCTGAGCGGGGTACCTGTGGAAGCTCGACTGTTGTTGCCTCAACTATGGAGAAGCGAAGTGACATGGCAGGGAGTCATGAGCTGGGAAGCCTCGCTGGGGAGCTTCGCAGGTGTGACAGGGCTGAGACTGGCGGGGAAACTGGTGCTGACTCGCACCAGGGCCGCACTGAGGTTCACCTTCGTTAACAACGTTCACCGCCGTGAGAGTCCCCTGGACAAGAGGGACCAGTTCGTCAGCGAGCTTCCCCAACTGCGAGAGAGTGAGCTCGCGCTGCGAGGCCAGCACCGGAGCGATGCTGGACGGGAGGGACTGAACGAATTTGTGACGAATCAGGTCATCTCCGACACCAACCTTGTCCGCCACTTCACGGAGCTCGCAGAGGAACAGAGATGGGCGTCCCGTCAACCGAGTCTTACTGATAAGACGCTCAAACAGTTCAGGTTTGGTTTTCTCATACATGTCGGTCACGACCTGCTGCAGTTCCTGGAAGTTCCTGCTTGTCAGGGTGACCTGAGGGATGTGAGCGATGGTGTCAGGCGGGAGGGCTGACAGCACATGGTAGAACTTGGTTGCTTCCAAAGTGATTCCGGCAATGTGAAATTGGGCGTCCATGACCGCAAACCAGCCCTGGACAGCAGTTTCCATGAAAGCAGGGGGCTTGATACTGACACGATGAACAGGGGCTTCACTAACAGAATCCATAACTGCAATGTTGGGTTCGTCAGGCATAGTAATGACAAAGTATTCAAATAAATGTTCAGTAATGTTAGAATATATCAATGTTTAACTGTTAAATGATCACATGTTCACACAAAATATTCACCAGACAATACACATTCAATGGGAATCGGAGCGACCGAGCAGAACGGAGCAAAACCAGTGAAGCAGAATCAGCTGCGGGAATCAGTCAGCTGTGAAATCAGTTAGCTGACGGCGGGGCGGGCGACAAAGCGTGCCACCTGTACTACAAAGAGGACTCGAACCATAGAAGAGGGCAAACAAATATATCACCAAGACCGAAGGTGGAATGAACATTGTTGCCACGCTGAAGAAAGCGTGTTAAAATTAAGTTGGAAGATAGTCAGAATCATGATCACGTCGGGGTCACCAAAACCTGTGGGGTGGGAAGCATTGGAGGAAGAAAACCGAATTGATGCACGCCCACAGTTGTATTAAGTTCAGGTATCAAAAACCAAGAACAGAACAAATGAATCATGCCCGAGCGAGAGCAGCGGGTACATGATACAACAATCGAATCGACAACTAAATACCCAGGCAGTATGCCGAAGAACAGAAAAGTGGGCAGCTACATAATGTGTGAATGTAAGTATATGGTGATAAATATGTTACGTTAAGTTTGAAGAGCAAAGTAATAATATTTGAGACGAGCGACGAATGAACCAACCGGTTGGCGCGAGAGCAGAACGAGAGTGGGAAGAATGCCACGTTGCCGAGTCTGTAATCGAGTATGTTCTAAATATAAATTGAAGTTACGAATACAGAAACTGATTATAGGAAAATCAGGTACGATGAGTTACAAGAGAAATATGAAGACGGAAAACAAATTGCAGATGAACCTGGTTAACCAATAACATATTAATAATATGAAAGTATACGAATTATTTTCTTTACGTTCTTGAACGTTCCGGCGACAAATATGACGCGGGAATACTAGAGCTGACGAGAAGTGACGCGGGAATACTAGAACTGATAAGGTGGGTAAAACGCTGCAAAATAAAGATAAGCCGAAGCACCACACTGCCACCTATAATAGTAATTTCGGTCACCGCTGTACTTGAGGGAATGAGTTCATCAAATAAGAAAACACTTTCTTCTTCGCTTTTAACTGCTAGAAACTTAACATATTACATGAAAATCGATAATTTGGCGCAATGTTTTTCTTGCACGACGAGCCATAATACCTACATAAGAGAGGATCACAGTAGCAAGCACTCCAAGTCGGGTCGGGTACCGAAGAGCCATCTGTGCAGCCGACGTGATTCTGGGTAGCTAGGCAGTAGTGTCACGCACTGGCGCAAGGCCGTCGCGACGTCTTTACCCCCCCCCCCCCCCCCCCACACACACACACCCACCCCGCCAATCCACACACAGACACACATCGAAACTCACTGTAAGAGATCGAGCCGCCAATTCTGCACATCTCTCAGCTGAGCCAGCGCGATCAGTGCATCTGCACAGACCATGCATGATCCTTCATCCTAAACCAGGACCGCCTGATGTCTACGTCCACACCATGGGCGGATCCAGGGTGGGGAGGGGGGCAACGGGGCTGGCAGCCTCCCCCCCCCCAATGAAAATTGGCGCCCTGCGCAGAAGGCGCAGGGGCACTAGTTTTGCGCCGAAGACGCATTGGCGAAGGGGTCGTCGATTTTTCGAATATATGGCGAGATGTGTATTTTGACCTCTAGATGCTTCTATGACCTCTATGGGATGCATCGCAAAATACTTCTAGGGCGATGTTTAGGTAGCCATTGGCTACCTATGTGTAAAATTTGAGCGAAATCGAAGGGGTCGTCGATTTTTCGAATATCTGCCCAGACGTCTATTTTGATCTCCAGACGCTTAACTATGGGGATGCATCGTACAATCCTTTCGGTGTTGATGTTCGGTGGTCATTTGGTACATTTGCACCAAATTTGAGCAAAATCGAAGGGTTCGTCGATTTTTCGAATATCTGCCCAGACGTCTAATTTGACCTCTAGACGCTTAAGTATGGGATGCATCGCAAAATACTTCTTGGGCGATGTTTAGGTAGCCATTGGCTACCTATGTGCAAAATTTGAGCGAAATCGAAGGGGTCGTCGATTTTTCGAATATCTGCCCAGACGTCTATTTTGATCTATAGACGCTTAACTATGGGGATGCATCGTACAATCCTTTCGGTGTTGATGTTGGGTGGTCATTTGGTACATTTGCACGAAATTTGAGCGAAATTGAAGGGGTCGTCGATTTTTAGAATATCTGCCCAGACCTTTAAAAAAAGAAGAAAAAAAAAGGAATGAAGGCAAAAAGGAAGGCATTTTGACCTCTAGACGCTTAACTATGGGATGCGTCGTACAACCCTTTTGGTGTTGATGTTGGGTGGTCATTTGGTACATTTGCACCAAATTTGAGCGAAATCGAGGGGTCGTCGATTTTTCTAATATCTGCCCAGACGTCTATTTTGACCTCTAGACGCTTAACTATGGGATGCATCGTACAACCCTTTTGGTGTTGATGTTGGGTGGTCATTTGGTACATTTGCACCAAATTTGAGCGAAATCGAAGGGGTCGTCGATTTTTCGAATATCTGCCCAGGCCTCTATTTGGCCAATTGGTCTCTAGACGCTTAACTATGGGATGCATCGCAAAATCCTTCGAGGGAGGTATGAAGGAGGCCATTGGCTACCTGTGTGCAAAATTTGAGCGAAATCGAAGGGGTCGTCGATTTTCACAATGAACCTTATTTGGCCTCTAGAGGCCTTACTATGGGATGCATCGCAAAAACCTTTTAGAGGGATGTTCAGGGGGGCATTGGCTACTTGTGTGCAAAATTTGAGCGAAATCGAAGGGGTCGTCGATTTCCGAATATCTGCTGAATATCTGAATATCGAACTGCTGCTAACTTTACACACGTTTCGAATTTGGTGAGTGGTTAGGGACCTCTCAGCCCCCACTTTCCCACGAGTCAAAGGTGGGTGCCTCTGCACGTGCGCACGTGCGCATCCCTTTTTGTATCTCAGAAAATGCTTGCCTAATCAAGTTGAAACTCCCCATACATTTCCTTTACGCTCGCTCGTTCATCGCCAACTACAGCGCCTTACTGGTGTGTAGAAGTTAAGTGAGGTTTTCGAGAAAACAAATATCACTATCACATATGACAAGCAATATCAATATCACAAACGAAAAAATCATAAGTTTGAGGTGTTTGCAATTTGAGGGCAGTGTCATGTGCTCAAAGTTGGGAGGGGGGCACAAAAGACACTCTGTCCCCCCAACTTTGAAGTTGGGGGAACATGCCCCCCCCCCCCGTCCCCCCGGTGGCGGAGCCCATGACTGATACTGCAAATACCTATTGCCAACGTTGTCAATTAAGACAAATCCTGAAATAGGGGCACCCTCAAAATATAGGGTATAAAATCCGTTGAGTTTTCAGATTTTGGTATAGGTAGGGGCACCACTGCAATTGATGACACCCCCCCCCCCCCCCCCACCCCCTTCGAAGATTTACTGGATCCGCCCCTGGGGAGAGGGTACAGACGCGGCCACGCCCTCTGGATGGTCTAAATATGTAAAATAATGATACATTTGCAGCCTTCAAAAACTGAGCAACTTTTACTGAGGGAAGTAGGTACGTTTGAATACAGTTGAGATGAAATGAACGAAACATGAAATGATTCTTCGCGTGTACCTGTTGCAATACCAGGCAATCTGTTATCAAACTATCATAGGCATGGGCTCGCCTCCAGTTGCAGAGTTTGTCAGCATGCTGAGTCATGGCGCTGTCAGCACGTTGTTGACGGTCGGCGTGTTGAGCGAGCGCCGCGGCCGCCTCGCGGCGCTGAGAGGCGTCGCCAGCGCGCAGGTGTGCCAGTGGCCGATAGTGAAGCTCTAGTACGGACGGACGCTGGGAGATGGCAGTGTCGTCTGTGGCCTACAGCGGCTGGGAGCGGCTTGGTACGAAGACCGGCTCGGACCTGGTGACGGGTGGCGGCTGTTGTTGTTGTTGTTGCCCCCCCCCCAGTCGAGTAGCCTCGCGACCGGAGCGTCATTAACCCGCGAGTTGCTGGGGTATATTTCATTACGCGACTTACTGGGGGGGGGGGGGGTATTTTTTGCCACCCCCCTCAGATATCCGGAACTACTGGACCGAATGTAATACATTCAAATAGCATTCGATAGCCCTGGAAATTTTTTGAGGGAAACATAATATTGTTGACCTCGGGGTCACTGATGACGTCACAGGTCAGGTCAAGTACAAAATGTTTGACCGTGTCAAAAGGTCTCGATGGATGGAATTGTCGCGCAAAATTGCGATGTTAAACGCATAAGCTGTTGATAAATCGGTATGATTCGTGTGTCCGACACTTCTAAGTACCTTTCTAAGCTGTGTATGACCTTGGGTCAGGTCAAGGTCATCCGAGGTCACGAGGTCAAACTGCAGATTACGGTCATTAGGCGTTGTAACACATGTTTATGTTTTTTTTCGTCTGGAACGCGAAAAATGGCCTTAGAACATTGTTTGTTCCATATAAATAGAAGTAAAAGGCAAAAACCGAAATGCGTTTTTTATGCATAGTAATGCTGTGAGAGGTGGGTGATTTTTGTCATTTAAAGGTCATAAGTCAGTCATTTTTGAAGATATCGACTTCAAATTTGGTACACATATTCACCGCACACGTCTCAATCACATATAGTCCGGTTTTTTAATAATTCTGATTTTTTCTTGAAAATTTTGCAAAAAAAAATGTAATTGGATTTCTCCAAGTTTTGAATTTAAAAAAACTCAAAAAATCCGAGATACCAGTTTGATAGCCCGGTCGATTGTCAGTAGTTTGATTTAAGACAATTGAGTTTATCTCAAATATCGTACCTTTGACCGCGTTTTCCGCAAACCATTATTTTGCAACAAAAACCGAAGAACATGACGTCACTCTGACGTCATTCCCGGTTGACATATAATAATCTCATATTCTTCCTTTTGCCAACATGTGTATCATTGATATGAGAGAAGGTACCGTAGGTTTGGTGACGATACCGTGTTCGTTTAGGAGTTATTGCAAAATAACGGGAGGGGGGCAAAAAATAGCCCCCCCCCCCCAGTAAGTCGCGGGTAAGGCCGGATACCTCAACAGCACAGGTGCTGGAGTGTCGTGTCGGCCTCCTCCCGGCAGATTGGGCACGCCACCTCCCTGCAGTCGAGGCTGCTGCACTGGGCGCACTGCTGGGAAGGGCGCCGTCCGATTCGGTGGAGATCCGGTGGAGGTACGCTGCGGAGCAGGACCAGTGGCCGGCCCGCAGCTGATGGATGTCCACTAGGGTGTTTCATTTAATTTGCACTTGTTGTTAGGAATCAATTGGCATCCTAGCTTTCCTGGTTCTGTTTGTCATTCTGATTCCGAAAATGAAGTCCGTTTTTTGCCGCAAATGAGTGCTAAGTGTGGCTCATTTGTCTTTTGTGTTGGCATTATCGCACTTAGGCCATCTAAGCGGTTTCTGGATATAAGTCCAGGAAATGCGATCACATTCTAATCGAAAAGGGTGGTTGGGTCATCGACATGCTTAATGACACAATTTGCTCGTAAACTACACCCAGGTCATGTCAAGTCATTGACCTGTGACGGCATTTTTAAGTCATGGTTTTCATTTATTTCACTCATTTATTTCAAATTTCCGCGTTCAGGAAGGCAAGACTTTGACTAATCATGCATAGAAGGGAAACGAACATATCAACAATCGTTCGAATTCTAGACAAAAGGTTCAGGAACAAAAGGCACACCTTTGACTCAATAATTTTTACCGAGCGGGCGGGAAGCGCCCGTGAGGTTTCTCGTCAACTTACTAGACAAATTTACATTTGACCCAGCCCGACCCGGCCCGACCCGGCCCGACCCGCCCCGAGCCGGCTATACGGACGCTTTTTGAAAGCTAATAACTTTGCAATCACTGCTCCGATTGAGATTGGGTTTTCACGATTGTATAGGTCCATCAAATCAATTTTGTTTTTGGCATAGTGCGTTCTGATAGAGGTGGTACCACAGCGCGTGGCAGTTGGCACACACGAACGTCGAAATTAACAAAAACCTTGCAAAAATTATTCTTGATCAAAAATGGCTGTATTATTTTAAGCATTGATTTATACACTGAAGCATGCAGCGCTCAGGACGCAATCCCTTCTGGCGGATTTGAGAAAGGAGATCATGAACAATTTAATACAACTTTTAAGTTATCTATATACAAAATTATGTTGGCATGCATTGAGGCCTGGCAATTGTTCTGGAGGACTAAAATGATTGTGTTACTACCACGTGTGCTCCCTTACCGTTTAATATTTCAAACCTGTTTTAGCTTTGCCAAAGCGCGCTCGCTCGGTCATCGCCCACAAAGACGTTTTACTGGTTTTAAATATAACCTGTAAAACGCCTTTTTGGGCGAGGACTGAGCGGGCGCGGTGTCACAAAGGCGTTTTACTGACCTATTAAATTGTTCATGATATCCTTTTTTAATCCGCCAAAAGGGAGTACGTCCTGAGCGCTGCATGCTTCAGCGTATAAATTAATCTTAGATTAATAATGGCATTTGTTTTATCAAGAATGATTTTTGTTCATTTCGACGTTTGCGTGTGTATGTATGTATGTATTGACAGTAAAAACACTCTCCGATGCATAAAACGGCTATTCTGAGTGTCGCGTCATGGTTTAACCCTCGCCCTACGGGAGCTTTTTTCATCTTCGCCCTACGGGGGGCCTGACAGGCCCACCCCCTGTTAACTTCCAAACCAAGGATTTTAGAGCAATGCGGTAAGAACCAGCATGTTGCCTGTCATGAGAACAATTTAACAGTATGCCATTTTTAGGTTTCAGGTCAACGGGTGACCTTCCAGGTCAAGTGAATGAACTCGGATTTACCTCGTCCAGAACAGCGATTTTGCTCTTCAGAAAACCTCAAAATTAGAAATTGATAAATGTAAATAAAAAGGCATGTTCTTAGACCAGCTTTGGCTCAAGAAGACAAAAAAGTAATTATTTGTTCGTATCTTGTCCAAAAATGTATACAAAAATATTTTTTTTTTTTTAAATGACGTCATCAGTTTCATACATTTAGGAAGCCATCTCGCAGTCCATAATGGAGATATTGTTTTGAAATTTGGTATGAGTATTGTCCATACTCAGTTCTCTCACATTTATTCCGTTTTTTGGGGGATTTTCTTCCAAAAAAATCACTTTTTTAAAATTTTAGGGGTCAAAAACCCCAATTTTTGCAAATCCGAGATAGCAATTTTAAAGAAAGTTAAATTTTGTATCTTTGGTGAATTTAGTTTGCAATTTGCTTTAAAACTCTGTTTTCTACGATTTTTCAAATATTTCTCATTTTTTACCAACATGACGTCATCAAAACATTATTATCTCCCAAAAAACTTGACCAATTTAAAATAAATTTTTACCATTTACGTATAATTGTTGTAAACTCAGCTACCAAAAATTTCAGCAAGATGCACTCAATGTGTCAAAAGTTATTCAAGAAAAACCTCCTCGCCTATCAGGCGAGGGTTAAAGGTAGAGACATGTTAAAAACGACACTTAGTAGCATGCATACTAGAAACTAAAATACACTCCATGATCATACACACACTCACACAGCGACCGACATAAACATACACGACACCCATCATACACCATGTAAAAGATCACCGAGCTGACGTTTAAAAGATGGTAAAGACGCCTCACACAGGTCCGGCGGCAACGCGTTGTAGCGCTGCGCTACACTGTATAAAAAGCGTCTCTTGCCGGCTTTGGTTCTCACGCGCGGGAGGGCCAAATCGGCGTCATGGCGTGTGCTTCTAGATCGAAACTCAGAGTTTGTCGAAAGGCGGGAAGCGAGAGCCTGTGGTTCTGTGGTGTGGTGGTGCGAATTTTGTGAAGAAGATTGAGAGATTGAAGTTCGTACAGCTGCCGGGCTGTGAGCCAGCTCAGTTCATCTCGCACGTCCGATATGTGATCAAATTTACGACGGCCAGAGACAGCGCGCAAGCCAAAATTGAGGATCTTTTGGAGGCGCTGCATGTTTTTCTCTGAACCCTTGCCGAACACCGTCAAACAGTATCGGACGTGCGAGATGACAAGGGCGTCGACTATGATAGGAAGAATTTACGAAGGGATCTGATGACGCACGTGGGTCAGGCCGATGAGGATACCGTTACTTTGTTTGACGAGGCCAGATATGTGTGACTTGTGAGTCCCACGAGAGGTTCCTGTCGAACAGTACGCCAAGGTTCCTCGCCGTGGGGCTCTCACGCACTATGTCCTCGCGGAACCGAATAGTGGTCGGGGCCATGCCGCGACAATTTTGACGGAACCACAGACCATGAGTTCTGTTTTCCCGGTATTTACTTTCAAACCATGGGAATGGAACCAGGCATCGAGAGATGATAAAGCCTGTTCCATGGTAGCAATGAGCTGAGGGAGGGATCCTTTTTTGCCTGAGACCAGAATTTGGGTATCGTCAGCGTACTGCCCCACGCGCGCCTGTGTTGCGAACAGGGAAAGATCGTTGGCGAAAATCTGGAATAGGAGCGTACGAAGTAAGGATCCTTGGAAGACACCGATAGGATTGGGTAGGGATCGGAAAAGGTGACGGTTTCCACGCCCGTCAGCTGTACAAACAGATTGAGTGTGGCCAGTGAGGTAAGAGGAAAACCAGGTAGGATCGATAGAATAGGTTTGCAGTTTGGAAAGGAGCTTTGCGTGGGCGATCACGTCAAAGCATTTTGACAGATCTATGAGACAGAGGAGGGTGATGTCCTGGCGGTCCGTGGCGGAAAGGATATGATCGGATACGGTCAGAAGCGCGGTTTCGGGGGAGTAATTTGAGCGAAAACCGTGCTGGGAAGAGGAAAAAAGATGATTGTTAGGCATGTAAGTGTACAGTTGCCGCTGCACAATTTTCTCTGCTAGTTTTGGGAAGGCGGGGACGATGGAGATGGGACGGAAGTTTGATGTTTCGGAGAGGCTCCCGGATTTGTGAATAGGATGTACGATAGAGTGTTTCCAGGACGCGAGAAATTCACAGGTTGTGAAACAGGTGTTGATGATATGAAGGAAGACATGGCCGATGACGTCAAAACAAAGTTTCAAAACCCGGATGCAGATGCCGTCAGAACCACAGGCTCCAGAATTTTTCATAGAAAAGAGGGTAGAACGAAGCAAGTCGAGTGAAACAGGCTCCAGAAAGAAAGCGTACGCGCTACCACGCGCTGTGGTACCACCCCTATCAGAACGCACTATACCAAAATCAAATTTTATTTTATGGTCCTATCCAATGATGAAAACCCGATATCAATCGGAGCAATGGTTGCAAAGTTATTAGCTTCCGAACAGCGTCTGTATGGCCGATTAGGGTCGGTTCTGGCCGGGTCAAATGTAAATGTCTCTAGTAAGTTGACGAGACCTCACGAGCGCTTCGCGCCCGCTCGGTAACTAGTATTCTGTTAATTGTATGCCAATGTATAGGCAAACTTTTGTTCTTCGTTTTCTCAACGATAGATCCAATTTTGTTTTCCTCGAAATAGCAGAGAGATTTATCGTGCTTTATGTTTATTATTCCCTAAAAAAAAACATTATAGGGAAGTGGAAGTGAAGCAGAAGCCACGATATCTAGCAGTTTATATGAATCCGAGCTATTTGGCGGTCCCGAAGTGCGACATTCGTCTGTCGATGGCGAGTAAGCCGTATAAGGTATAGCTTGCATGCGTTTGTTTGACCAGCTGCATGTTTTTGTAAACGCTTAAATGCTATAAATTTGTTTTACGATAGTTTTGCCTAAAGTCAGGTTAACAACAAATCCGTTGACCACTGTTTTTCCGTCGATGATTGCCTTTTGTCCATTGAACAATTGATTACAATGTTGCGACTAACGTATTTATTATATTGGCCATGATCAATAATTATTGAAGAATAAAATGACATTTTTGTTTTGGGATTTGGCTATGTATCTAACAGAGAAGACAAAATGTCTTTAAAAACCATCCGTCGACGGACCGATGGCCGTCAGCAGATCAAAATAGATCCGGTGTCAATCAGACTGTAGCAATGCTACAGTTCGATTGGACTATATCAATGATACGGTCCGATTCAAACGGGATTCATTTTGATCTGCTGACGGTCATCAGTCAGTCGACGGATGGTTTTTAAAGACATTTTGTCTTCTCTGTTAGATCCATAGCCAAATTGTAATACAAATGCTATTTTATTCTTCAATAATATTTACTATGACAATATAGTTAATACGTTAGTCGTAGCATTATAATAAATTGTTCAATGGACAAAAAGCAATCGTCGACAGAATAACGGTGGTCAACGGATTCATTATGAACTTGGCTTTAAACGAAATTATCTTAAAACAAATTTAAACATTTACACGTTTACAGAATCATGCAGCTGGTCAAACAAACTCAAGCTATACCGTATACGGGTTACTCACCATCGACAGACGAACGTCGCACCTCGGGCCCGCCAAATAACTCGGATTCGTATGAACTTGAAGTTAGGGTGGCGTCTGCTTAATTTCCGCTTCCCTATAATGTTTGTGTTAACCCTATTTGTAACAAGCTCCTGGCTACCCCTATTCGTAACAGGGGGGGGGGGCGGATTCCGCCCCCCCCCCCGGAGATCTCGAGAGCTACCCGTCCGATTTTCAAAAATGAAACGGTGTTTGGTTCCTCTCAACACGATCTACATTTATAAATAACAAAAATATTTAAATTTTGGATAGGGGGGTAACAGGGGGGCAAAACCTACAAATTTTAGTGGTATTTTGATCCGACATAGCTTTCATGTTTATCGACCAATTTGAACACAACTAATAGGAATCTATAGAGATTGAATTTGAAATTGATATATGACGGTGACGTTTGAAAATTCAAAAATAATAGGCGTGTGCAGGTCACTCAATATGGGGGTGAAGTAAATGCGTCATAAAACCATTTTTTGATGTTTTTTTTTATAAATGAAATAGTATGTGATTGTGACATTAGACAAAACGGTTATACATCATATTTTTTTTTGCCATAGGCGGCACCAGGTTAGTGAAAAAGGGAGGTAAATTGGGAAAAAATATTAACCGCAGACAAGTTGCTACCCAGCACTATAAATATGTTACTGATCGTAGATAGTTCCTTTTTGCATGTTGCACTTCATCATAGGCGTAACCAGGATCCAAACTGGGGCGGCGCAAGACATTTTGAAAAGTATATTATCCGCTATTATAATACTAACTAGTCAACAGTGACTATTTCACTTACAACTTCAATTGACATTGCTTACCCCCCTTTTTACCCTACCTGGACTCACCTATTATCTTATAACCGTTCGTAGAGTAGCCTGTGGTGCGTGTTTCATCCGAAAACTGCAGTATGTTATGTCATTGTACGCCCATGCCTCTTAGTTTTCTTGCAATAATATGACCCCCTTTCTTCCATTCCTGAGCGCACCTCCGCCAAAAATGACTTTATTCCCTTTTCTGGCCTCATATGTGCATATATCATTATAAGCTAAACGTCTATTGCGCCGTTATCGCTGGCATATCGTCATCTCCATGCCAGTCACCCCCCCCCCTTTTCATGTTCCTGAACACGCCCCTGAAACTGTATATGTAATAAATTATGCAAATAATGGAAGCAGAAGCTATCTTTTACATCTTGATAGCTATAAATGCCCCTTACATTGCTCTATTGGCTTCCCGCCAAGCATTGAATACTTCCTGGAAACCCCCCCCCCCCCCTTTTCAAGCCCCTGAAACCGCCTCTGCCATGCAATTTTTATGATATTTCATTAACATTAACTGATTTGCACTTGTTGCAATCACCGTAAACCGATGTAACTCATTTATACTTGATGCAGCTAGGAAGAAACCGTGAAGATCGCATTTCCGTATTATCGCCAAATTTCGCCTCCGAACCCACCCAAAACTGGGCCCTGGAACCGCCTCTGTTCAGTTTAAGAACTCAAAATTTTGACTCCAAATGTGGTATTCAATTCTATGAAAAGTCCGAAAATTGAATGGCCCTGCTCCCAGCCGTTCTGGAGATATCTGCGAAAAACATGAGGGGGGGGGGCGGAATCCCCCCCCCCCCCCCTGTTACAAATAGGGTTAAGGGAATAATAAACATAAGCACAACAAGTATCTCAGCTATTTCGCAAATGCCAAAAAAATGTGTGGATCTATCGTTCAGAAAACGAAGAAGAACACAAATTAACGCATATATTGGAATACAACATAATAATAGAGCTATATTTTAAACATTCTTGAGCCAAAGGTGGCAGTCAGCTACGCCTTTTGTTCCGGGACCTTTTGTTCTAGAATTCGAACGATTGTTGATATGTTTGTTCCCCTTCTATGCATGATTAGTCAAAGTCTTGCCTTCCTGAACGCAAAAAAATGGGGGAAAAGGGAGCACCATGACTTAAAATGCCGTCACAGGTCAGTGACCTGACATGACCTGGATATAATTTACGAGCACGATGTGTCATTACACATGTTGATGACGCAAACACCCTTTTTGGCTAGAATGTGATCGCATTTTCTGGACTTATATCCAGAAACCGCTTAGAATGGCCGCAAGGGCGAGAATGCCAACACAAAAGGCAAATGAGCCACCCTTAGCACTCATGTGCGGTAAAGCCGGACTTCATTTTCGGAATCAACATGCAAAACGGAACCAGGAAAGCTAGGGTGCCAATTGATTCCTAACAACAAGTGCAAAATGAAACACCCAAATGTCCACCGCCACCGTTCGCTCCCCAACCTGGGGGACACCGGCGGCGGCAGGTGGACGCCCATCAGCGCGGCGGCGGCAGGCGGACGTCCATCAGCGCGGCGGCGGCAGGTGGACGCCCATCAGCGCGGCGGCGGCAGGCGGACGCCCATCAGCGCGGCGGCAGGCGGGCGCCCATCAGCGCGGCGGCGGCAGGCGGACGCCCATCAGCGCGGCGGAGGCAGGCGGACGCCCACCAGCGCGGCGGCAGGCGGACGCCCATTAGCGCGGCGGCGGCAGGCGAACGCCCATCAGCGCGGCGGCGGCAGGCGGGCGCCCATCAGCGCGGCGGCGGCAGGCGGACGCCCATCAGCGCGGCGGCGGCAGGCGGACGCCCATCAGCGTTAGATACCGGTCTGGGGGGCGGCGGCTCGGGGTGCCTGCAGGTACCACCGCCAGGTGATTCCGGCAGTAGCCAGCGGGACAGAGTGGAACAGCAGACGGGGTATGGCCTGGCAGTGGAGGCAGAGGGTGGTGTGGTGTTATCAGGGTCCTAGGATTACTTTGGAGCGGGGGTGTGGAGTGGAAAATAATTTTGTCTAAAAGTAAGCAAAACGAGTGGAAAATTCAATTAAAAAAACATGCATACTCAGCTTTACCAATACCCAATTACCCACTCACCAGAATTTGTCATTACCTATGCGAATTCTTCCTCCGCAGGCTGTCCCTATCATTACATCCATAAATAATAAATAATAAGTAAGGGTTCCTATTATCCAATATTGTTTTTTTAAAGCAGGGAGTGGAACATTCACAGTATAGCTTGGAAAAGAGTGAAAAACAGTATCCATAGGGTGTCGTTTTCCACCCAAATTTCCCAACGCTAGTACATTGGGTGTTGATGACACTCCGGAGTCCAGAGCCCAGGCAACTGGAATAGCTACAAGCAAAGTCAATAAGGAGTACTAAGTTGAGAATTGGAATGTAATTATTGTCAAAGCAATCATCACAGGGTGCAATTGTTTATTGTTATGATTTCGGAAAAACACGGTGAGGCACATGGATGACACAACTGAATGAAACGATGCTAAAAAATAACATTTACTTGTCGCTAAAATGTGACATGTCCTTACTCATCACCCTGACCTTGACGTAACAACACCAACACCTGTAAATAATGAGGGAAAGTAAGTACATACAAATGTGTTTAGTGGACGAAATCCAAAGTTAGAACTCTTGCCCAACCTCCTCCACAAAGTTGATATGACTGAGATGAGTTGAAAGCAATTACCAATGATTGTCAATGAATTTATGATGGTATATACCAAGGACAAGGCTGTATATAGGACCAAGGCTATAAAACAACGTATATACGGCCTTGCAATAACAATGAAACCAAACGGGCGCACATACAGCGCACTGTTTGCCTAAATTCGATTCACCATAAACTCGGGAGATGATACGCCTGTGTGACATCACATCCGAAAATGACGTTATGGTGTATAATATTGTATTTCATCAAAATGTGCACAGTTCCCAGGTTTTATGAAAAATTAATAGCAGGATCGTTATCTGCGTACTCTGTTTAGTCATTTCATAGCATTCGATCGAATCTACCAAGGTCGACTATTCACTTTAACACGCGCAGTGGAGAGGGGTATGCCACTAACACGCCGTGGAGGGGGGGGGGGGCACTTAAGTGCCCCCCCTAAGATCTCCGCAAGTATGAGAGCTAGAATGATCAAACGTGCAGAGTAGGTAGGTGCTATGATGATCTACATTTACCAATTTTTTCGTGACCTTCGGTCATTATCTTCAAGGTCAAACGAGGTCACGAAGGTCAAATCTAGCCAAATGTCACAATTTTGAGAATTTGACCTCTGTGACGTCACAAGTCACCAGCAATGTGTCCAAAGTTGTTTCTGGGGATGAACATTGACATTGTCTACCGAATAGTGTTTGAATCATCCCGATCTGACTGTTGGTTCCGAAGATATCGCTTTGCCGACCTCGCATTCAGGCCGCCATCTTGGAATGCAAATCCGTATAACTCAAAAATGTATCGACCGATTTTGATTTGTTTTATGTTAAACGATCCGCTATGGAGTTGGCGTAAATGTCGCGTAAGCAACACCGCCCTGTGCCGCTTCATTTGCGAGCTATTCACGAAAAACATGTGGGGGGCACAAAGATGCCCCCCCCCCTCCACTGCGCGTGTTAAAGCTGGCTTACAATAATGAGATATTCACTGTATATTTGGGTCGAAATTTTGTATCTTTTTTTGCCATCATAAACCACAATCCCCGTCGTTCTTTTACTCACGAGGCTCACAAATCGTCGTTTTTTCGACACTTCTTTCTCTTCAGTTTCTGGCCATACATAATGTACTTCATTCGGTCTGGTTGACGTGTAAGTTAGTACGGTATATGAACTGTGGTTTGTGCCGACGTAGATAAACAACCGGGGTGAATGCTGTCCATATGAATTGCGATACACGATACATATGTATTTGTCATGGGGCCTGGACTTCATTGAATAGTTATTGCAGAGGTCTTCTGAGTATGGTCTATGGGTTTAATTATATGTGGTCTATGGCCGACATACTTCACAAGCATGACTATGAAAACTAATTGTAAGCATTACTTGCATTGTCTGGAGTCACCAGTTTTGCAGCTCACTGGTTAACCGATTACGCTGGGATAAAGATTACAAAACAATCATGCTATGTCCGCTAAATAGCAACAATCACGCACAAAAGGTTCGTCCGGCCTTAGCATGGCACCCTCAATGCTTCTTTATTATTGACTATTGGAGCAGAACTTGAGATCGGTAAAGGTTGTTCTTACAAGGAAATCAAGAATGAAGTTTTTCAAATAACAGCTGTCACAATTCAGTGGCGGGTCCAGGGTAGGGAGGTCACGGAGGTCATGCCCCCCCCCCCCCCCCACACTTGGGCCATGGGGGCACCACCGCGCCGTGGGGGCACCACCGCGCCGTGGGGGCACCACCGGACCGTGGGGGCACCACCGCGCCGAGGCACCAGGGGCACCATCAAAATAAAGCAAAAAAATCCGCGCCGCTATGCGGCGCAAATCATTCAGTGTTCTTTGAACCAAGGGCACCACCGCGCCGGTGTCCAGGGGAACCATCGTGACGGTAGGCGGCACTGTGGGGCGAGGGGAGACACCGGGGCACTGTGCCTCCTTGAATTCAAGAGGGAAAACAATAGTCTGGTGCCTCCATGAAATCACAAGCATTGGTCGCTGGAAGAAAATAAAACGCGAAATGATGCTAAATTAATATTCCTAAATTATGCCAAAAAAAATACCCTTCATGACTCCCGTCCCTTCGGCTATGAAGGGGAACCAACGTGCCCTTATACCAGAGGCAACAACGTATCGGACTCGAGGGGCCCTGAGTGCCCCATGGACATATATATTATAGAACCTTTCGATTTTTTTAGGGCCTAGTTATCCAGACAAAAACAAAATAAAGCAAAACATTCCGCGCCGCTTACGCGGCACAAATAAATCAGTGTTCTTTTCCAGTACAAAAGGGTCTAAATATAGACTTTACACACTGGCGGCCGCAGGGAGGGGGTGGAGGGGGATATGGGAGCCATGGCCCCACCTTTGGACCCCGCGACTTACTGGGGGGGGGGGGGTCAGGATAATACGATTACTGGGGGGGGGGCTATTGTTTGCTCTCCAATCCCGTTATTTTGCAATAACTCTTAACCCAACACCAGTATCGTCACTAATATTGCAGTACCTTCTCTCACATCAATTAATACACATGTTGGCAAAAGAAAAAAGATGAGTCATGATAGGTCAACTGGCAATGACGTCAGAGTGAGGTCATGTTCTTCGGTTTGTTTGTTGCAAAATAGTGATTTGCGGTAAACGCTTTCAAAGGTACAATATATAAGACTACAATCAATTATTTCAAATCAAATTACTGACAATAGACTTGGACTATCAAACCTGCTATCTCATATTTTTTGTTTTGCTTTGTATTTCAAATGTTGAGAAATCCAAATACATTTTTACAATTTTTTTTAAAAATAATCAGAATTATCCCAAAAACGGATTATATGTGATGGAGACGTTATCGGTGAATATTTCTACCAGATTTGAAGTCGTTATCTTCAAAATAAACTGACTTATGACGTTTAAATGACACGAATCGGATGAATCGCATCGGATGAATTTTTGCGAATCGACCACCTCTCACAGCATTACTATGCATAAAAAATGCATTTCCGTTTTTGCTTTTTACTTCTAACTATATATTACAAACAATGTGCTAATGTCACTTCTCGCGTTCTAGACGAAACACAAACCCATAAACATGTGTTTGCAACGCCTAATGACCGTAATATGCAGTATTGACCTCGTGACCTCGGATGACCTTGCCATGACCCAAGGTCATTAACAGATTAGATTGGTACTTTGAGGTGTCGAGAGACACACGAATCATACCGATTTATTGACTGCTTATGCGTTTAGTATCGCAATTTGCGCGACAATTCCATCCATCGAGGACTTTTGACACGGTCAAACATTTTGTTTATATATATATATATAAATTTAGTCCGAATGTTTTGTATGGATGGATTTCCGAGGTCAGGGACCCACGCTAAGCAAAGCTTGTTGCGCAGGTCCTGACCTCACCACCCGATCGCGCAATTCCTGTTGGCCGGCAGAATTTAGAGGACGAAAGTTGTACGTGCCCGAGATAGCTGGACACGGTCCGTCCCGCTCACTGACGTCACCTGACCTTGAGTGCGACCGCTGCCACCGGCCGCAGGCCACCCCAGTCAGGAGCAAATAGCGAGCGCCGAAGCGACTCGAACCCGGGCTGCCACTACCGGATAGGTCAGAACTCCAGCGCTCTCCCACTGAGCTACAGGGGCAAACTTGTGTACTTGACCTGACCTGTGAGGTCATCGGTGACCGGAGTGTCAACAATATTATGTTTCCCTCGATACATTTCCCAAGGCTATCGAATGCCGTTTGAATTTTTGCAATCAGTTCTAGTAGTTCCCGAAGATCCGAGGGGAGGGGGCAACACAAATATCCCCCCTCCCAGCAAGTCGGGTTTATGAAATATACCCCAGTAACTCGCGGGTTAAATGGGGGGGGGGCGGGACAACATGTCTTTTGACACCACCTTTTGCTCCAGACATTTTTCTCGTTTTGACATTGCATGCTGGTTCCAATAGCAAAAACTAGTTCTCCAACCCGCTCAAAACCTCAAATTTTGTCGACGCTTTGCGGCGCAATAATAGTTTAATCACATGCAAAAGATTTACTGCTCGTAAAAACGGTTTTCAGCCGTTTTTCACAAGCAGTAAATCTTTGCATGTGATCAACTATTATTGCGCGCTAAGCGTCGCCAAATTTTGAGGTTTTGAGGCGGGGGGGGGGGGGCGTTTAACGCCCCCCCCCCCCCTGATGAATTTTTGCAATAGCCTGAACAACTAATAGTGCTATCAACGTAAAACGTCAAATAATTTCTTATAAATCGTTGTTACGTCTTGTGTGCAAAAGGAAGAACTTCGTCCATTTTATTCGGGTTATAGCGAATTTAGTGACGTCAATACACACGAGTTTTACACCAAAATCAGCTAAACTTTAAAACTTTGCTTAATGTGGCCGTACAAATGCCACATTTAAGCAAATGCAATCGAAAAACGGCAAAAGATTTTTTTTTAAATGCAAGGGCTTCAAACTGGTGATCTCGGAATTGTATAAATTTTAGTTTTTGCACGCCTAAAAACTTTTTAAAAATGTTGTTTTAATTATCACAAAATCATTTTTTTTAACGGAAGATATTTCAGAGAACCATACCTAGGCAACTACTATACCAAATTTCAAACAGATATCTCAATCTTTGACTGACTTATGACATCTAAAGTATGGTAACTCATGACGTCATATTTGGAAATTGCGTTTTTTTGGCTTTTATTCACCAGATACAAACAAATTAATGCCAGCAACTGTATTTCCGAGAGAAAACTGGTACATAAACATGCCTTCTGTACCTATATTTATCTAGTTTGAAAAGGTTGACCTTCAGTGGGCCTGAACTTGACCTGAACATGACAATAACTTCACGTAAATCATCATCATCACCATTTATTTCTTAAAGCGCTCCACTCAACCGTGGCTTTTACGTCTTAGCGTCAAGTTACAGGCGATCACAATCGTAAAATATAAACACATGAGGGCGATACAATCCTAAAGATGCTTCAGTCATTACAGGAGGCGACATACAAGGCGACAGGAGTACATACTCGTTTTCGTCACTGGTCTGGTTCGAGTTGCCACTGTCTGGCTGTTCTACGACACTTTGCGGCGGTCCTAGCTTCCCTGACTACTGTGGGCGCGTTTGTTCCACTGATCTGCGGCACGGACATGGAAAATTTTCCGAGCATGCTCAGTGCGTACCCGCGGTATCTGCAGCTGACCGGCGTCGGTCGCTCGCGTCTCCCTAGCCGACACGTTTCCACGGTACAGTACACGCTCGCTTCGACTAGCCGGCGCCTGGGTCATTGAACAGCTAGCCAGTGCATGGATGGCTAAGTTCGCGCTTCGCGCTCTGCCACCAAGTCATCCACTCTCGGCCACTTCAGTTCGCGCAACATCGGGTGATACGTGGGCGGAACGTCTCGCGCCCTTGACAATTTGCGCACAGTGATTTATCACCTTTTGGATTCGGTGTTTTTGGATTTGCCACAGCCGGCCCAAACTGTAATGCAATATGATAGATGGGGAAAAACCTAAAGCCTCAATGATCATTTTCTTTACCTCTTCCGGAAGTGAGCGAGCTCAATGTTTATATTCCCCCTATCGTCGCGTAGCATCGGCGTATAACTGATGAGACTTGCGATTCAAATGTGAGATTACTGTCGACCATAACCCCGAGAACTTTAACAGGTGGCCGATGGATGAATTTGAGCTTCGCCAAATCGGACAGAAAAATTGTGGTTCATTTGGCATCTTTTGGACTTTATAAGCACTAGGTCGGTCTTTGTGGTGATTAATTTGAGACTGTTTTGCCATGAACCATCGCTGTGCTACGTTTACCGTGTGCTCCACCCCGCTCTGAAGGGGTGGAAACACACGGTAAATGAAATTCAGTTGGTAAAATGACTATCACTATCGAATTATACGTGGCCAAAATAACCCATAAAACATGTGTTGCATGACTTTTGTAAATATTTTGCGCATAGTTATTTTGTGTGACATGACTTGATCTTGACCTTTGCCAACAATCTCATTTTAGCCCATGCGGTGATGTGTATAATACCTTTGGAAGCACTTTGGGTGATAATGGTCGTAATCGATGGCTTTTGCTGTAAAAGTATGGCCCATAAACTAAAATACGTCGGTTTTGACCTTTGACCTGACCGTGACCTGATATTTGACCTCATATTTAAATTTTGGAGCATGCTTAGGTCATCTCATTGAGATCTTTCTAATACCGCCTTGCGCATCTCGCTACGAGTATTGGTTCGGAAGATAACCAGGGGGAGTTTAACGCCCCCAGTCAATGGCGTTAGGCTGAGACCCCAGTCAATGCCGGGTTAAATGATAGAGAGGGTACGACTGATATTGCAAATACCTATAGCCAACGTTGTCAATTACAAAAAAAAAACATGCTGAAATAGGGGCACCCTCAAAATATAGTGGACCAATCCGTTGAGTTTTCAGATTTGGGGTATGGGTAGGGTCACCACTGCAATTGATGACCCCCCCCCCCCCCCCCCCCTTGAATATTTTCTAGTTCCGCCCTTGTCACAATAATTTAGGCTCTCCGTGACATGTGATCTCTAATTATCATGCAACTGTACACATCCTCAAATATATACTTTCAAGGTCACCTATTTCATTTCCCTCCTCTCTACTTCAAGAACGTCACGGTTCGATTCACATCTCACAGGTTTCGAAACTGTAACTCAGTCGGCAGCCACCGCCAGCGCATTCACTCTGCGCGCGGCAATGCTCACGGTTAAATTTGCCGTGTTCATACCGTGCCATTAACGCTGCCAGTCTGAGAACAACCTCATTACGCTGCGCCGCTGTGTCGCCAGCCGAACTGGCGCTCGATGTAGGAAATCAATTGATTGCCACTGCCAGCGCGCAGCCGGCGAACGGCACTTATTGCGTCATACCGTGGGATTGACAGGCAGGCAGACGGACTGGACATCAGGACGGAGAAGAAGACAGGCAGGCAGACGGACTGACATATCAGGACGGAGAAGAAGACAGGCAGGCAGACAGACTGGACATATCAGGACGGAGAAGAAGACAGGCAGCAGACAGACTGACATATCAGGACGGAAGGACGGACGGACGGACGGACGGTACGGACGGACGGACGGACGGACGGACGGACGGACGGACGGACGGACGGACGGACGGACGACGGACGGACGGACGTTCTCATGAACAGCACATCAGGTTTGATCGAGGACGTCACCTCAGTTTTGATCGGACACGCCACATCAGGTTTAATCGGACACGCGACATCAGGTTTGATCGGAGACGGCACATCATGTTTTGATCGGGACTCACACATCAGGTTTTGATCGGAGACGCCACATCAGTTTTGATCGGAGACGTCACATCATGTTTGATCGGAGACGCCACATCAGGTTTGATCGGATACGCCACATCAGTCTTGATCGGAGACGTCACATCATGTTTGATCGGAGTCGCCACATCAG
>JAXIVJ010010040.1:42500-45000 GCA_036785665.1 Chirona hameri
GGACATTGGAATATGCTACCAGGGGATGTCGCTGATGCAGTGACACTTGCTTCCTTCAAATTAGATTAGATAAATACTTTACAGAGAAGGGATTAGTCATAAATACTCGTGGGATTAGCCTTCTTTTATGCAGGTAGGAGTAAGGTGATTTGAAGGGGCGAGACTGGTGGAGGGGGGGGGATGGGGGGGGGGGGGGGGGTGCAACCTCGGATGGGGCCCAAGACGGCTCCTTTGGTTGCACTTTTCTTTTATGTCTTTATGTCTTTATGTCTCAGACTCTCAGACCCACTGAGAAACATGAAGTGATCTCCAGCCAAGCACCAACGGGAAGCCCACATTGGTCAGCGCGCTGTTGGTAACTGAGGGGAAGCTCTGCTGTATGTTTAACACTGGTCCTACAGGGCTCTTGCAATGGACCCGCTGGAACAGACGAGAGAGCGAGAGCGAGAGCGAGAGCGGAGCGAGAGGGGAGCGAGAGCAGAGAGCGAGAAGCGAGAGCGAGAGCGAGAGCGAGAGGAGAGCGAGAGCGAGAGCGAGAGCGAGGGCGAGGGCGAGGGGCGAGGGCGAGGCGAGGGCGAGGCGAGAGCGAGAGCGAGAGCGACTGAGCGAGAGCGAGAGCGAGAGCGAGAGCGAAGCGAGAGCGAGAGCGAGAGCGAGAGCGAGAGCGTGACTGTGCGAGTGCGAGAGCGAGAGCGAGAGCGAGAGCGAGAGCGAGAGCGAGTGCGAGTGCTGAAGAGCGAGAGCGAGAGAGAGAGAGCGAGGAGCGAGAACGAGGGCCGAGGGCGAGGGCGAGGGCGAGGGTTCAATTGTTATTCAATTGTTACAACACTTCACAAAAAAATAAACTGCTTTGTGAAAAACATTCGGTTTTCGCAAAGGATTTCAACATATGTGCCCATATATTGATACAAGATTTGATTACAAAGCCTTTGAGGAGGATGAGTGTGTGTGTTGGCATATTCTTGGATTTAAAAAGGGCATTTGAGACTGTAGGATCACAATATTCTTTGTGAAAAAACTAACAAAATATGGTGTCTCTGGAAAAGCATATGAGATACTCCAATCATACCTCACAGATCGCAAACAGGACTGTTACTACTATAAGGGGGTACACCAAGCAGAATTTAGGAATGTGGGCATAGGTGTGCCCCAAGGATCAATCTTGGACCTCTTTTGTTCATTATATATATTAATGATCTAGTAAACATTGATGGTAGCTGTGAGTTTTTCATATATGCTGATGACACAGACATTTTCTTTAAGCATCATGATGTGGATGTTCTTCAAATCATGATCAATATAGTATTGCCAAAAATATCTACTTGGCTACAGTCAAACTTCCTTTCTCTTAATGTATCAAAAGACTGTATATCCAAATATATAGTAAACACAAATAAATATTAACTAAGTGTGCCAAATGAATGAGGGCATTTATTGAGAGAAAAAAAGGTACAGTTAAGTACTTAGGAATGTTGATAGATGATGATTTGAAATTTACTTCTCACATAAACAACATCACAAATACTGTCAGCCGAAATGTTGGGCATGATGTGTAGAGTAAAATACTTTGTGGATACAAGACAGCTCTTGCAGCTATATAATGCACTCCATACTTCCCCTATCAATTATTGCTGCCTTATTTGGGGGACAGGATATGTTCATCATACTAAAAAACTATTAATTCTGCAAAGAGAAGCAATGCGAATCATAGAAGGCATTTATCCTCCTCAAAGTGCAAATCCAGTTTTCAAAAAATATAATTGTCTAAAAGTTATAATTGTAATAATAGTTAAATTGTTATAATTGTGTATAATTGTCTAAAGGGCGAGGGCGAGGGCGAGGGCGAGGGCGAGGGCGAGGGCGAGGGCGAGGGGCAAGGGCGAGGGCGAGGCGCGGGGAGGGCGAGGGCGAGGCGAGGCGAGGCGACGAGGGCGAGGGCGAGGGCGAGGCGAGGGCGAGGGGGCAGAGGGCGAGGGCGAGGGCGAGGGCGAGGGCGAGGGCGAGGGCCGAGGGCGAGGGCGAGGGCGAGGGCGAGGGCGAGGGCGAGGGCGAGGGCGAGGGCGAGGGCGAGGGCGAGGGCGAGGCGAGGGCGAGGGCGAGGCGAGGCGAGGGCGAGGCGCAGGGCGAGGGCCGTGGGCGAAGGGCACGAAGGGCCGATGCGAGGCGAGGGCGAGGGCAGAGGGCGAGGGCGAGGGCGAAGGGCGAGGGCGAGGGCGAGGGGAGGGCGAGGGCGAGGGCGAGGAGCTGAGGGCGAGGGCGGGGCCGAGGGCGAGGCGAGGCGAGGGCGAGGGCGAGGGCGAGGGGCGAGGGCGAGGGCGAAGCGAGCGAGGGGCGAGGGCGAGGGGGCCGAGGGCGAGGCGAGGGCGAGGGCGAGGGCGAGGGCGAGGCGAGGGCAGGCGAGGGCGAGGGCGAGGGCGAGGGCGAGGGCGAGGGCGAGGCGAGCGGGGCGAGGGCGAGGGCAGAGGGCGAGTGCGCGAGGGCGAGGGCGAGGCGAGGGGCG
>JAXIVJ010010041.1:0-48813 GCA_036785665.1 Chirona hameri
CAAATTGCAAATACAAAATGCCGAAAGAAAGGAAATGGCATTATATTCAAAATGGTTATCTCAGAATTTCGAAATGTTGAGTTTTGAACTCATAAAAATAACACAAATAAACTTTTGTTCGTTGCCGAAAACTTATTTGTCGCTGTTTTACAACATACAACATTCTGTACTGTTTTAATTATGTGGGCTCCATTGGCTACGAGGGCCCCTTTGATCCCATTTGCCCCCCCCCCCCTAGGCGAAATGCTCTATACGCCCCGGCTACGCCCATAGATGTGTGAGATGCTTTTGCGCAAATTGTAGTGTAGATAGAAATCGTGTTTACACGGGACTTTATATTCTCTAGGCATGAATGAATTATCTCTTCGGAAATTTAGTCAATTTTGGAGATTGGGCCAAATTATAGCGCCGTTTTCCTTTCTAACCTCCAGATTCATGCCCTTTCACAGTTTAAAAGTCCCAGCCCTTGGACGTCAAAGTCCCGTATAAACTACGCTAGGCTACGTTCGCGAACGAATAGGAGTTACCCTGGAGGCGTTGGGGGGGGGGGGGTGTTTTTTTCGCCCCCCCCCCCTTGGTTTTTCTGCCGTAATCAGAAAACGCGGTGCGCAGAAAACGAATGAAGACGACTTGAATGAAGACGAAGACGATAGCTAAGCCACGTCTTGGCAAAAAAATTGGTCCTGGCCAGGTCAGGTCAGGTCACCAGGTCAGGTCAAAATATGATATGACCACCAAACAACTTCTAGGTAGCACACCGGCACAGTGGTTAATCGAGCGACAAGAAACTCATGGCACGTCATGAGGCCATGATGGACTACAATATCTCGGATTTTCTATATCGGTGACCTAAGGTCAAGTCATAATCGTGACCTCTTTAATGTAACCATATGGGGAAAAACAAAACACGCATATTTCTCAGTTGAAAAGGGATAGATTTAGTTCATGTTTGCTCTAGCCACTAGTTTTGGCCGGAAACTGGACCTGACCGGGCCCCATATCACGCCTCTGCCAGCACCGGGGCACTGCCTTGATCGGGCCCTTACCAGTAACGGACCCCTATCAGGAACGGGCCCCTACCAGGAACGGGGGGCCGTACCAGGAACGGGCCCCTACCAGGAGCGGGTCTCTACCAGTAACGGGGCCGTATAAAACAAATGCAAGGAGCGGGCCCTCGTTCTGACCGGGCCCCACATCACGCCCTTGCCAGAACCGGGCCCCTGCCTCGATCGGACCTGACCAAGACCGGACCCCTACCAGAAACGGGCCCGTATCAAGAAAATGCAAGGACCGGGCCCTGTTGTGATCGGAACTTCGATTTGACCGGGCCCCATATCACGTCTTTGCAAGCATCGGGCCCTTGCCTCGATCGGGCCTGATCAAGACCGGTCCCCTACCAGGAACGAGCCCATGTCACCAGAATGTGAAAGTATCAAGAATTTGCAAGGACCGGGCCCTGTTGCGACGGCGGGCGGGGCCCTCGTCCTGACCGAGCCCCATATCACGCCTTTGCTAGCACCGGGCCCCTGCCTCGACCGGGCCTGACCAAGACCGGCCCCTACCAGGCACGGGCCCGTATCAATAATTTACAAGGACCAGGGCCTGTTGTGACCGGGCCCTCGACCTGTCCTGGCCCATATCACGGCTCTGCTAGCGCCGGGGCCTTGTCTTGATCGGGCCCCCTACCAGGAACGGGCCCCTATCAGGAAAGAGCCCGTATAAAATAATTTGCAAGGAGCGGTCCCTGTTGTGTCCGGGCCCTCGTCCTGACCGGGCCCCATATCACGCCTTTGCCAGCACCGGGCCCCTGCCTCGATCGGACATGACCAAGACCGGGCCCCTGCCAGGAACGGGCCCGTATCAATAATTTACAAGGACCAGGCCCTGTTGTGACCGGGCCCTCGACCTGTCCTGGCCCCATATCACGGCTCTGCCAGCGCCGGGGCCTTGTCTTGATCGGGCCCCTACCAGGAACGGGCCCCTATCAGGAAAGAGCCCGTATAAAATAATTTGCAAGGAGCGGTCCCTGTTGTGTCCGGGCCCTCGTCCTGACCGGCCCCTATGCCACGCCTTTGCCAGCACCGGGCCCCTGCCTCGATCGGGCCTGACCAAGACCGGGCCCCTACCAGAAACGGGCCCGCATCAAGAATATGCAAGTACAGACCCTCGTCCTGACCGGGCCCCATATCACGCCTTTGCCAGCACCGGGCCCCTGCCTCGATCAGGCCTTACCAAGACCGGGCTCCTGCCAGGTATGGGCCAGAATACGGGTCCTTTTGATGCGGGCCCCCTCATAAATTTCGGGGGGGGGGGGGGGGGGGGGGGGGGGGGGGGGTCAGCTGACCCCTTTGACCCCCTGCGTGCGCCACTGCTACCCATACCTTCAGTGCTGTGAATATGTTAGTGAAACGCATCGAGTGTAGTCGATATGATCCGTTAAACTATAGTCGCTCATTAGTCAGGAATATGTCCCATGCTGATGTGCAATGCGCAGTCCTTGTATGAGCGTGCCGCTGTGCGGGTGTATGTTTGAAGTTGTCAAAGCTGTATTTTTTATCGATTTAAAACCAACGCAAAATGTCATTGCCCGCTGCGTAACGTCGATATTTATATTCGACATTTATGTCCTGATTCGTCGATATAATTCGTCTATATGTAATTATAATTCGTCGATGCATGTTTGACCACCATTGACCGGGCATTGCAAATGTCTTCCCATCAGCAATAACGCTGTTTCGCGAAGTTTGATTTTTTTTCCTGGCGTAAAGCCCATCCTCCCGATATGGAAGGATTGGTAGTAAGTTAAATTCCTATTTGTATGTGAAAGAGGGGCCGGAAAATTAAGCAAGTGAAATCCAGGAAGTTTATGGGATTTGCGCCCCTCTAGGCCAGGGCGCCCCCTCCTCTGGGTATTGCGCCCCCTGGCAGTGGACCTCCCCCCCAGACTGCAAAGTATGGCACAGGAGTGGACGAGGCGCACCAGCCCATAGCGAAAATCCGCACCAGCCCGCACCACGTAGGCCAGAAATCCGCACCAACAAGCACCACGCAGGCGAGAAATGCGCATCAGTTCGCACCAGACCAGCCAGAAATCCACACCAGCCACCAACGATTTCGTGACCGATTTTCGTCCCGCATTTCTTCATCGCGCATTTTTTCGTCCGCTGATTTTCGTCTGCCGTTTTTCGTCCGCGCATAATTTCGGGGCGCATTTTTTCGTCTCGCATTTCTTCGTGTCCGCAATTTTTCGTCCCGCATTTCTTCGAATCTGCAAAACTTCGTCTGCGCAAATATTCATTTCGCAGACCTTCGTCAGCGCTAATCTTCGTCTCGCATTTCTTCGTTCGCAAATCTTCGTCTCGCATTTCATCGTCCACAAGTATTCGTCTGCGCAACTTTTCGTCTACGTAACTTTTCGTCTCTGAGGTATCCGGACATATTTTCGTCCCGAATTTGTCGTCCGCAATTCTTCGCTTCGCATTTTTATTTTCCGCAAATGTTCTGCCGGCATGTCGTTGAATCCTCAAAACAAATCGTCGCGGTCGCGGAATTTTCCGTCCGAAATCATCGTCTTGCATTTCTTCGTCTGAAAATTTTCGTCCGCAACTTTTCGCCTGCCCATTGCTTTCACAAATTTTAACGTTCACTATTCTTTTGTTATCAACGTTGCTTTTCTTCGTCCACAAATATTCGTCTGCGCAATTCTTCGTCTACGCAACTTTTCGTCTGCGTAACTTTTATTCTACGCAACTTTTCGTCTCTTTGCAGCAACGTTGTCAGCAACGTTGCTGACAAAGAATAGTGAAAATAAAAAATATGAAAGCAATGGGCATGCGAAAAGCTGGGGACGAAAATTTTCAGACGAAGAAATGCAGGATGATGATTTGCGGACGGAAAATTCCGCGACCGCGATTATTTGTTTTGAGAATTCGACGAAATGCCGGCAGAACATTTGCGGAAAAGAAAAATGCGAGACGAAGAATTGCGGACGATAAAATGCGAGACGAAAATATGTCCGGATACCTCACAAAGACGAAAAGTTGCGTAGACGAAAGGTTGTGTTGACGAAAAGTTGCGTAGACGAAGAATTGCGCGAATTTGCGCAGACGAATATTTGTGGACGAAAAAATGCGAGACGAAGATTTGCGAACGAAGAAATGCGAGACGAAGATTAGCGCTGACGAAGATCTGCGAAATGAATATTTGCGCAGACGAAGTTTTGTGGATTCGAAGAAATGCTGGACGAAACATTGCGGAAACGAAGAAATGCGAGACGAAAAAATACGCCGCGAAATTATGCGCGGACGAAAAACTGCAGACGAAAATCAGCGGACGAAAAAATGCGCGACTAAGAAATGCGCGACGAAAATATGTCCGGATACCGTCACCAACCCATTAAAATTATCCAGACAATGCGCTGCAAAGCCAGTGAAAAGGGCGCCTAAGTGAAACAGCCTCCAAAGTTGAAGCACACCACCCACATCACAAAGATCTCGCCGTAATGGTAATCGTCTCGCAATTTACCGCCAATTTGTATTTTCGGCCAACATTTACAAATCAAATAATGAACGAGATATTTTCGGAAATGTTTTAGATACTTTTACGTTAAATATGAGACATTTTCCCATATAATGAGACATTTTGTAGAACAATCTATAAATTAGTTTTGGTCTTCCATAAACCTCTAAATTCTAGTGGTAAATACAATCAGTTGTGTGACAGCAGTGCTAATAAAAAACACGGTGATTTTAGATACATATTTAGTGCATGGCGGTGCAGACTGGCGACTGTTGCCGCAGCACAGCATAGGTAGTAGGTACCTCACCATTACCAGTCCACACCACACTTCACCAAATCCGCACCACACCGCACCGCACTGCAGAAATCCGCACCGCACCGCAGGAATCCGCACCGCACCGCACCAAATCCGCACCAAATCCGCACCAGCCAGGACGGGCCCGCACCGACGAGATCTCGTCGAAAATGTCATACTTTGCAGTCTGCCCCCCATACACACACACTTTTTAGAAGGTAGCGATTCCTCTGGTTGAAAGGTAAGTATTACAATATTGCACGACATTTGCAACACTTGATTCGGGTGTAATGAATCATCAGGACTTACGAAAAATGTCTGCGATGGTGTAAAATAACAGCCTTCAACATTGGGCTTACAACTCGTATCTGCGCGATGGAAAGGGCATGCAGAAATAATAACTTTTTCCGTACCAGATCCTACCAGTATTTTTGTTTAGTAGCCCAGACTCTTTTAGATATTGTTCATTTGTAGCGCAAAAGCTACGTATTTGGTGAATTATTTGTTTACCGTGCGAATTCGTTGTTCTAGAAAACCGTTGATTTGCGTGTTTCGGGTGTGTGCTGTTAGTTTTCAAAGCAAACCTTTTTAAGCTGCCTTATCTTTTCTAAACAATATATAAATCAGCTTAATTACTTTATTCAGAATACTGCTGGTGATGGATGGGGAAAATGTAGATGGATCCTGAATCAGAATCATCCAAGCAATGGCATGATTGATAGGAATTTGGGGCCTTATTTAGGTTCCTGTTTGCTTAAGAAGGTTAATATTTTGAACTGCTTTTGACATATGATTCAAAGCTGTGTGGATATGTAAGTATAAGTAAGTAAGTATTATTCCATTTGGTCAATAACCGACTATGGACGTGTGTCGTGTATATGTGCTCATTGCAACTGTCCTTTATTCTGGAGATAATTTATGAGATTGCAATTGTTCTGTGTATGGATCATACCATGTTAATGCATGATGATGATGATGATGATGATGATGATGATTTGAGTTTAAGGGTGCCACAGCTACTACTTACTAGGCTATATGGTGCTCATTGAGAGGCACCATATAGCCCAGTAAGGTGTTTTGAGAGGTGTCTCCAGTCTCATTGACCTGAGGGGTCGGTGCACCCTTAAACCCCAATACACAAACAAGAGAGGTGTCTTAGGTAACATGTGCACCATGTGAAATTTGTATAGAGCATGAAGCAGTTCTGAGCTTTGTAAGTGACCCTATTTAGCACACTTATGGTTTCAAATCCATGTATTGGGCTGTGATTTTTACTTTCGTTTTTGATTGCAGTAATCTTATCACATAGGTAAGTTAAGAATGTTAAGAAAATTTGCAAAAAGCTAGAGAACTTGTTGTTTTAAGTTATTGACATCATTTTAAACCGGACAAGCCTGCTGTTATGCAAGCATATTGATCATGGTATGCAGTAAAGTCTCTTGAAATCTTACATGGTATCCAAAGGATATGAGGGTAAAGGTTCAATCTCTGTCATGTCTAAATGCCTGGTCATGTCTAAATACCCTACTTTTCATGTGGTTCTGATGTATTGGTGCTTTTGTGCATTGGTATTATTTATGTATGGATGATAATTGTATATCTACCACACTTATAATAATGTATACAGTGGCATACCCAGGATTTACTTCAGGACTACCCAGGATTTACTTACAATTTTGGCTTGGGGGGCATAAAGTACCCCCACCAAAAAAAACTCATCGGATTTGGCCCACTATATTTTTAAAAGGGCCATTTCACCATTTTTCTCAATACAAAATAAATCAAAATAAATATTCATTTTTTCTACCAAAGGGGCACATACAGACCTTCAGGGGGGCAATTGCCCCATTTGCCCCCCCCCCCTTGTGTACACCTATGAATGTATACCACACTTAGCATGAGAAGGCCTGTACTCAGACATGCCAATATTGGAAGATTGGATCTTTATCTTAATTTAGTTGATATCTCTGTGAAAATAATATTTTTCCATCTTTTGCCAAAAAATAATGAGATTGTCTTATTTATTAACCAAATTAATTATTATACTCAGAAATAGAATGCCTGGTCAGAAGAAACCTATTGGGAATTTGTTTTTTAATAACATAATTTTGACAAAATGATACCATAAATGCCTGAGCTTTTCTTTACATTTCCTGTCATACAGTAAACAATAAACATGCCTCCTGAAGCACCCCTGACTTTGTCCTGGCTTCATCTATTTGCTTATTTGTGTTATGCATGACTGTGGATTTCATGTTCACAGTGTTGAGATACATATTTATGAGATTTGACCTGCACATGTGTTCCTTCTCAATATTGGTGTGTATCTCAGTGTTTGTAAATATAGTGTTTATTAGATTCGGGTGTCCGTTAGACACTTAATGAACTGATGCCACACTTGCTCTGCTGTCACATCTAATTTGCAGAAGGAACTGTTAATTGTCCCTAAATGTTAATAATGCTTATCACATCACCATTTTCAGTTCTGAAAATAAAATATATTCCAAGAGTTGTACATCACATACACACAAGATGTTTTCAAATTCAAGGTAAGATCTTGTTTTGAGAGGATATTTTGTCAATCATAATGTTTCACTGCCATGTGTTTGCATGCTATGCCAAATGCCATCAATGTCCTGTTTAGTTTGACATTCAGGTGGTTAGCACCATTGGTCCATCCATAATCAGTGCTTGTATTACCGAGGAATTGCCAATCTTATTATGTTTATGCACATTCAAGTTTTCTAATAATACTGCAACATGGAAGAAATACATAGTTGCATAGCTATGCCCACTTAGTGCTACCCATGTCTAAGTAAAGCACATGTTTGACCATGTTTTTGCTTCAGATCCCACTCATTGGCATCAAAAATGAGATTTGGTAAGAAGAAAAAGAAGTCTCTTCCAGTTAAAGTCACTACCATGGATGCAGAGTTGGAGTTTCATGTAGAGGTAACTCTATTGTTTGTTGTAATAGAGAGTTATTGTGATTCTTTTCCTCCTGATTTTATGCATATTTGCAGTGTGATATACTCTGACTTGTGAAAGTGAACAAATCATGACACCTGAAGAGGTTCGAAAACATTGAATGTCACAACTGCTCTGACATATGATTGTATCCATATAGTCACAACCTCCACATAGTTTCAACCTCATGCAGAAAAGCTTCACTATGTTGAGACCTATTTATTAACACATTTCTCTTGTAACTCTGCTCTTCATTTACCAATTCACGTGACATTCAGTTTAACGAAATGGAGGTGCAGCTTATATTCATCATATAGTCAATTTTGTAAAACAGGAGATTGTGTCATATCGGTTGACAGGAGATTGTGTCATTGTATCGGTTGACAGGAGATTGTGTCATTGTATCGTTTGACAGGATATTGTGTCATTGTATCGGTTGACAGGAGATTGTGTCATTGTATCGGTTGACAGGAGATTGCGTCATTGTATCGGTTGACAGGAGATTGTGTCATTGTATCGGTTGACAGGAGATTGTGTCATTGTATCGGTTGACAGGAGATTGTGCCATTGTAGCGGTTGACAGGAGATTGTGTCATTGTATCGGTTGACAGGAGATTGTGGCATTGTAGCGGTTGACAGGAGATTGTGTCATTGTATCGGTTGACAGGAGATTGTGCCATTGTATCGGTTGACAGGAGATTGTGTCATTGTATCGGTTGACAGGAGATTGTGTCATTGTATCGGTTGACAGGAGATTGTGCCATTGTATCGGTTGACAGGAGATTGTGTCATTGTATCGGTTGACAGAAGATTGTGTCATTGTATCGGTTGACAGGAGATTGTGTCATTGTATCAGTTGACAGGAGATTGTGTCATTGTATCGGTTGACAGGAGATTGTGCCATTGTAGCGGTTGACAGGAGATTGTGTCATTGTATCGGTTGACAGGAGATTGTGCCATTGTATCGGTTGACAGGAGATTGTGTCATTGTATCGGTTGCCTGCGAGTGGCAGGGTTGTGTGAATTCCGTGCCACCCTGTTTGATGCCGTATGGTGGTTTGTTGCAGTGGGGTGCGACTGGCCGGACCCTGTTTGACTTGGTGTGCCGAACGATTGGACTGCGGGAGACGTGGTTCTTCGGGCTACAATACCAAGACACCAAGGGATACGCGTCCTGGCTGAAAATGGACCGCAAAGGTAGGCTGAGGTCATATTCATATGTCCTGGCGTGCTGGTGACTGTCGTGTGGACTGTGGTATCGTATATCCTGCAGTTTTAACACGCGCCCTGGAGGGGGGGGGGGGGGGGGGAATCCGCCCCCTCCGGTTTTTGAGGATAGCGCAAACACGTTTTTTTGTACACCTGTTCACCAATGAACTTCTCACATTATGTACAATTCTTGACCTCGGGTCATCTCAGGTCAGGTCACCAGACCAGGTCACGTGATGACCTCAACTCCAAAACGTTTGCAGTAGTACCACAGGCACAGTTTTAGGCCGATCGGTTTCAATCCTGCAGGACTTCATAAGGTCATATATACCAACAATTTGTTTATCTCGGATTTCTAATATCGGTGACCTAAGGTCAGGTCAATTTCGTGACCGCCAACACTGTTTTGTCAATAACTATCGACATAATGAAGATAGAGAAGTGAAAATGGCATCAATGTGTTGTCTCGTCGAGCCACGTCTCCCAATATGCAACATGACCAACTTGGGTCACCACTTGCCCTTGACCTGAGATCAAATTTATCAGACCTAACTCGGTAACCATGGATATGATTCGAAGCGCCTTGTCGAAACAAACACGATGGAGTAAAAACTATTGCTTTATCTTTATTAGGTAAAAAGTTATTTACGAAAAACTGTTTTGCAAAACAATAATCACCATTTTGACATTTGATGATCTCTGGAGCCTAAACTATTGACCTGAGCTCAAATCTGAGCACACCTATGTCGATTGCATTTTTCAAGGGCTTTCGATTGTTTTTTCCGTTTGCTGCTAACTATCATAATTCATAGTTCCCGAGATATTTGGGGGTGTTCGAAGGGAAGTCCTGAAACTTGAAAATCTGACCCTTGTTGACCTCTGGTGACCTCAATATTGACCTGATGAAAAAATGAACGAAATACTTTCGAAAGAGCTTGTCTCGAGCTATCTCACGTCGTTTTTCGCTTGTCACTACGTTGCGTGGTTTTCGAGATCATAGGGGGGGGGGGGGGGGCGAAATCCCCCTCCCCTCCAGGGCGTGTAATTATCAGAGGCCCTCCAGGGCGCGTGTTAACCCACTGACAAACAGAAACTCAACCAGTAAATGGTATATCTGAGTTATACAAAGTTGGAGTTTAAAGTGTGCCTACTGTTTTGGAATGTCAAAAACAAAATATGGCAAGTACCTAATGGTTTGATTGTTGGATACAATGAAATTCACATCTGGAGCCCCTTCAGTTGATTTTTCACTTATATTGTGTTTTTTTCTTCTTATTTTTTGTTTCGATATATATATATATATATATATATATATATATATATATATATATATATATATATATATATATATATATATATATATATATATATATATATATATATATATATATATATATATATATATATATATATATACATACATACATACATACATACATACATACATACATACATACATACATACATACATACATACATACATACATACATACATACATACATACATACATACATACATACATACATACATACATACATACATACATACATACATACATACATACATACATACATACATACATACATACATACATACATACATACATACATACATACATACATACATACATACATACATACATACATACATACATACATACATACATACATACATACATACATACATACATACATACATACATACATACATACATACATACATACATACATACATACATACATACATACATACATACATACATACATACATACATACATACATACATACATACATACATACATACATACATACATACATACATACATACATACATACATACATACATACATACATACATACATACATACATACATACATACATACATACATACATACATACATACATACATACATACATACATACATACATACATACATACATACATACATACATACATACATACATACATACATACATACATACATACATACATACATACATACATACATACATACATACATACATACATACATACATACATACATACATACATACATACATACATACATACATACATACATACATACATACATACATACATACATACATACATACATACATACATACATACATACATACATACATACATACATACATACATACATACATACATACATACATACATACATACATACATACATACATACATACATACATACATACATACATACATACATACATACATACATACATACATACATACATACATACATACATACATACATACATACATACATACATACATACATACATACATACATACATACATACATACATACATACATACATACATACATACATACATACATACATACATACATACATACATACATACATACATACATACATACATACATACATACATACATACATACATACATACATACATACATACATACATACATACATACATACATACATACATACATACATACATACATACATACATACATACATACATACATACATACATACATACATACATACATACATACATACATACATACATACATACATACATACATACATACATACATACATACATACATACATACATACATACATACATACATACATACATACATACATACATACATACATACATACATACATACATACATACATACATACATACATACATACATACATACATACATACATACATACATACATACATACATACATACATACATACATACATACATACATACATACATACATACATACATACATACATACATACATACATACATACATACATACATACATACATACATACATACATACATACATACATACATACATACATACATACATACATACATACATACATACATACATACATACATACATACATACATACATACATACATACATACATACATACATACATACATACATACATACATACATACATACATACATACATACATACATACATACATACATACATACATACATACATACATACATACATACATACATACATACATACATACATACATACATACATACATACATACATACATACATACATACATACATACATACATACATACATACATACATACATACATACATACATACATACATACATACATACATACATACATACATACATACATACATACATACATACATACATACATACATACATACATACATACATACATACATACATACATACATACATACATACATACATACATACATACATACATACATACATACATACATACATACATACATACATACATACATACATACATACATACATACATACATACATACATACATACATACATACATACATACATACATACATACATACATACATACATACATACATACATACATACATACATACATACATACATACATACATACATACATACATACATACATACATACATACATACATACATACATACATACATACATACATACATACATACATACATACATACATACATACATACATACATACATACATACATACATACATACATACATACATACATACATACATACATACATACATACATACATACATACATACATACATACATACATACATACATACATACATACATACATACATACATACATACATACATACATACATACATACATACATACATACATACATACATACATACATACATACATACATACATACATACATACATACATACATACATACATACATACATACATACATACATACATACATACATACATACATACATACATACATACATACATACATACATACATACATACATACATACATACATACATACATACATACATACATACATACATACATACATACATACATACATACATACATACATACATACATACATACATACATACATACATACATACATACATACATACATACATACATACATACATACATACATACATACATACATACATACATACATACATACATACATACATACATACATACATACATACATACATACATACATACATACATACATACATACATACATACATACATACATACATACATACATACATACATACATACATACATACATACATACATACATACATACATACATACATACATACATACATACATACATACATACATACATACATACATACATACATACATACATACATACATACATACATACATACATACATACATACATACATACATACATACATACATACATACATACATACATACATACATACATACATACATACATACATACATACATACATACATACATACATACATACATACATACATACATACATACATACATACATACATACATACATACATACATACATACATACATACATACATACATACATACATACATACATACATACATACATACATACATACATACATACATACATACATACATACATACATACATACATACATACATACATACATACATACATACATACATACATACATACATACATACATACATACATACATACATACATACATACATACATACATACATACATACATACATACATACATACATACATACATACATACATACATACATACATACATACATACATACATACATACATACATACATACATACATACATACATACATACATACATACATACATACATACATACATACATACATACATACATACATACATACATACATACATACATACATACATACATACATACATACATACATACATACATACATACATACATACATACATACATACATACATACATACATACATACATACATACATACATACATACATACATACATACATACATACATACATACATACATACATACATACATACATACATACATACATACATACATACATACATACATACATACATACATACATACATACATACATACATACATACATACATACATACATACATACATACATACATACATACATACATACATACATACATACATACATACATACATACATACATACATACATACATACATACATACATACATACATACATACATACATACATACATACATACATACATACATACATACATACATACATACATACATACATACATACATACATACATACATACATACATACATACATACATACATACATACATACATACATACATACATACATACATACATACATACATACATACATACATACATACATACATACATACATACATACATACATACATACATACATACATACATACATACATACATACATACATACATACATACATACATACATACATACATACATACATACATACATACATACATACATACATACATACATACATACATACATACATACATACATACATACATACATACATACATACATACATACATACATACATACATACATACATACATACATACATACATACATACATACATACATACATACATACATACATACATACATACATACATACATACATACATACATACATACATACATACATACATACATACATACATACATACATACATACATACATACATACATACATACATACATACATACATACATACATACATACATACATACATACATACATACATACATACATACATACATACATACATACATACATACATACATACATACATACATACATACATACATACATACATATATATATATATATATATATATATATATATATATATATATATATATATATATATATATATATAAAACGATCGCAACTATAGTGATGTTATGTAAAATGGCGCACATAAGACAATAAAATTACGTTCACATCATGCAAGATAGAGAGACAAGTTTTGCATAGCATGTTCTTGCCACTGTGAACTTTATTATGTGCAAGTTTTGTAGCTCTAAATTGATGTCTTCGTCGAAAAAGGGCCATCAAGTGTTGCGAGAAGGGGGAGAGACAGTTCTGTTCGGCTGTTTCTATCAGCGCGCACGAGCTGTTTTGTCGAATTGCTATTGGCCGGCGCTAACGATATGCTAGCAGTTTAATCAATAATTGCAATACTTCTAGTAGCGGAAGCCTTCTGGGGTCTACCCGATAATTTGTGTCTGTCAGCCAGTCCCTGGAGTCTTTGGGAATATCTCAGCAACTAGTGTGAATCTGGAAAAATGAAAGGCATGGTTCAATTCAGAAAATTATTTTCTATAAACCAGTGTCAATAACATCAAATAGGCGATGTGAGTAGGCACACTCCCTTTAAGCTTGTGATACTGTGTCTACAATGGGGGCTTACAGTTAGCGATTTTGTGGAATACATGAACAAATACACATTTCTTCGAAGTTCCATCCTTGTTAAACTCGGCTTGGATTTAACGATATCTCTTCCACTTAATTGTGTATTTGTATTCGTCATCTTAACATTGGAACTCATGTATTTATGTTTTCAAAGACATGCTCTCAAGGAAAGCTGGTGGTCTAACTCTCGTACGAACCCGGCTGGTACCGGACACGCGTACCCGTAGCCATCGTCGGCCGGCCTTGCGTCCGTGGTGTGCGTCCAGTTGTCCATAGCACTCCCTGTGCGTTTGTGTGTCTGGGTGTTTGCAGTGTTGCACCAGGACGTGCCGCGGGAGAACCCGCTGTCGTTTCTGTTGCTGGTCAAGTTCTACCCGGAGGATGTGGCCGAGGAGCTGGTGCAGGAGATCACGCAGCACCTCTTCTTCCTGCAAGTGAAGCAGGCCATCCTCAACATGGACATCTACTGCGCCTCGGAAGTCAGCGTCCTGCTCGCCTCCTACGCCGTCCAGGCCAAGGTGAGAATGTCAGTGAATGAACTTTCAAACTGGTTTCATTCCGCATATCACAATAGCTGAGCCGGATTGTACATCCATAAGCTCTTTACAGTCACTACTTCATTGTTATACAGGTTATTCATGCGCATTCACGCGTGCATTCCAAGCTACCATAGTCCACAGTGAACAACAGTATTAGTTTCACAAAACGACAGGTATGTTCGCGGAATTCTTCACGATTTCGGTTAAAACATTCATGGCGCGATATTGCGGCCGCACACTATGCAAATAAATGGAGCCATATTGCTGCATACCTGAGCCGGGTATGGCACATCAAGTTGGTATTGTCCAAGTTCATTTGACCTGATCGGTGACACTGTCATCTCACACAGTGCCATCTATGCAGTTAAACAGGATTACATGGCAACTTCTAAAATAATAGCAAAAGTTGCAGCCGAGTATAATGCACGCCTTAACCCGCGCACTGCAGGGGCTTTGCGCCGAACACGAACTGCAAGGGGGGGGGGGGGGGGTTGATTTCCGCCCCCTCCCCTGAGATCTCGAAAACTACGCTACGTAGCGAGAAGCGGAAAAATGTATTTGACAGCTTGATACATGTTCTATCGAAAGTATTTCAATGTTCTTTTATCTGTGTTTTGTGTGTTTTTCATCAATGTTTTTTTTTAATGGAAATCACCCCCCCCCCCCTTGCAGTGAGCGGGTTAAGCCTCGTCCTACGGGGGAGGGGTCTTAAAATGACCCCACTGAGGGTTTTCTTGCATAACTTTTTACACATGCGGCGAATCTTGTTGCAATTTTCAGTAGCTGAGTTTACAACAATTATACGTATACTGTAAAAAAATCATTGAAATTTGTTAAGGAGTTTGGAAGATAATAATGTTTTGATGACGTCATGTTGGTGGAAAAACGATAAATGTTTGAAAAATCGTAGAAAACAGAGTTTTGAAGGAAATTGCAAACGCAATTCAGTTAAGGTAGAAAATGGCATTCTCTTTAAAATGGCAATCTCGTATTTCCAAAATTTTGAGTTTTTGACCCCGAAAATAAAAATAACACGTTTTTTTTAATCACCACAAAATAAAAAATTTCAAAGATGTTAAACGGAATATATATTTGAGAGAACTGAGTATGGACAATACCCAAGCGAAATTTCAAAGCAATATCTCTATTTTTGACAGTGTAAGAAACTCATGACGTCATTTTTGATTATTTTTTTGAATAACTTTTGGGCTTTTTTGACCAGATACGAACAAATAACTACCTTTGCTGTATTTCTGAGACAAAACTAGTCTAGGAACGTGCCTTTTTATTTACATTGATCAATTTCTAATTTTGAGGTTTTCTGACGGAGCAAAATCGCTGTGCTGGACGTGGTCGATCCGAGGTCACTTGACCTGGAAGGTCACCTGTTGACCCGAAACCTAAAAATTGCATACTGTTAGATTCCAAACATGACAGGCAACGTGTTGGTTCTTACCGCGTTGCTATATTTTGCTTGGTTTGTAAGTTAACAGGGGGGGGGGGGGATGTTTTTTTTAGGACCCCGTAGGGCGAAGGTGAAAAAACTCCCGTATGGCGAGGGTTAATGAACAATTCTGGTCACATGCGGAACATGCGGAACATGCGGAACATGCGGAACATGCGGAACATGCGGAACATGCGGAACATGCGGAACATGCGGAACAGGCGGAACTTTATATACTTTGGGGGTTGTAGCTACAACTGCATCCTCAAAAATTACAACCCCAATTATGAATATTACAACCCTAACATTGCCGGTGAATGCATACCTAAGTAAATAAATACTGTGAACGATACACAAAATCACCAAAGGATTTTCAATAACAATTATAACAAAATAATGAAAACATATATGAAGTATGAACACAGGAAAGAACAAACTTGAAATTGTTAGTAAAGTTTGTCATAAAATAACATTTAAAATCCAACAATAGGTACAACATATTATCTCCAAATTACTGAGAACGACTATGTAGGTACCCAGGGCCGTAGGATCATATTCAGTTGGGTCATAAACACTAAAGAACAACATTACTTATTGACAAACAGGTAACTTTTTCAATTTCAGACACACAAAATGGCAATAGGTATAGGTGTTTACATAAAAAACATGAGCAAAGCAAGATTGAGTGTAGCATATTTCACATTGGGCTTAGTTCTGGATAAATGTCACACATTATAATGCACCCTTACATGGTTCGCCAAAGGTATTACAATTTGAGTTTAAATATGTTGGTGAAATTGACACTTAATGAAGAACTTGACCAATATTATAAATGTTTGTGTCTGAAAGCATACCAACCATCCTAAGCTGGAAAAAGAACAGAAATAATCAGACCTAAATCAAATGAGTTTAAAATCATGATTATCACAACCTTCAATGTTTAGCCAGACAAACATTATTTTCACAAGATATACCTGGCCATTGTGTTGAAAAGTAGAGGGCCACATCAGTAAAAGTCATTTTAAAAGAAAATAGCCTAATCCAAGGCACCTAATCCTACATCAATCAAACCAAAACTTATCGAAAACAGCAGAAATATTGAAAAGCAATAACACACATACGTCAATGCAACGGACAAGATAAATGCGCATATTTTGGCATAGCCGCGTCATATTTGCCTCTTGTATTATTACTAAAGCGATGCTGTTTGGTTCTCGCCTAATTTGTTTGCCTTGTGGGAAATATGTTATACGTATTTTCATATCTCAGCTGTAATATATAAAAGAGCCGGACCTGGACCATTGGCATCACCAGACATTTTAAGTTCGAGAGGCCATTTTTCTGGCAGACGTTTGCGTCCTAAGAAACGACTTTTACTAGGAATAGTCGTTAACAGGGGGTACCAGGAATAGTCGTTAACGTTAACACATCATATTTTGCCCAAAAATGAAGATTTTGTGTCGAGGCGAACCTCCGATTTCATCAACCTTCTCCATTTTTCCGAACCTAAAATATCTATATGTATCGATGTCTAGGGGTTATCAGTCCCCAGGTTCCGGAAACTCGTTGCCCCCTCTCCCTTGGCGACACCTATGCGCCACTGAAAATCAAACTCAGAACAAGTCGGCATGTAACCAGATTGTTCTGTTCTTTTATGGACGCCTGTTAGAGGGACAAGCCCCCCCCCCCTTTGGGTAAGGATTTTTGTTCATATAATTCATTTTGTTAAGCAAGGGAAATTTGATGGAGTAAAAGGTACCCAAAGACGAGAAAAGCTCAAATCCGCAAAAATGCATAGGAGTGGTTCTCTCAAAGATACAAATTTCCAAAACAAATCAAAGAAGTTGACAAGAGATGAGGTATAAGGGGCAAAGGAAAACGGCGACGCTTCGTGCCGCTGTTGTTCGTTATCTCTGAAAAACCTTGCGGATGCACAAACCAGAGGCGTAGGAACGTGGGGGACAGGGGCGGCGGAAGAGGGGGCAGGGGGGCAGCTCAAGAAGTTAGGGAGCAAATATATGGTGTTGCCCCCCCCCATAAATGTGCAATGAGGGTCCCTCTTGAAATATTTATATTTATTTTTTACCGAAAAAGAAATTGACCGAGGGCCCTCGAGGTGTCCTCGAACAGCCTGAGGGGACCCTCGGTCTGTCCTCGTCGTTCTCAGTGCGCTCTCAGTCAGCCTGAGGGAGCCCTCAGTCGGCCTGAGGGGGCCTTCAGTCGGCCTGAGGGGGCCTTCAGTCGGCCTGAGGGGGTCTTCGGTGGACCTGAGGAAGCCTTCGGTCGGTCTGAGGGGCCCTTGGTGGCCTGAGTGGCCTTCAGTGGACTCGAGGACGAGGGGGTCTTCGATCGGCCCGAGGGCGCACTCGGTCGCCAATTTACATCTCCCCCACTCATGCTCAATAACAGGCGAAGGGGCCCTCCGTTCTTCAAATGGTCCCTGACGCTTCGGGGGCCTTAGAGATTGCTTTGCCCTATGCCCTCAGTTAGCCTTAGGGGAGAGCTCAGTCGGCCTCAGATGGCCCTCAGCCGGCCTGTGGGGCTCTCCAGCCGCGGTTCCAGGATTTCGGTGAAGGGGGGGGGGGCAACATACACAAAGTTGCGCCCTGCGGGCGCGCTTGGCGGGCGATACATGGGCGCGACCCGGCTCATGGGGAGGGGGGGGGGGGGGGCTAGAGCCCCCCTAGATCCGCGCCTGCTATCAGTCAGCCGGAGGGGCCCACAGTCTGCCTGAGGGGGCTCTCGGTCGGCCTGAGGGGACACTCACTCGGCTTGAGTGGGCCCTCCCTCAGTCAGCCTTAGGGGGCCTCAGCCGGCCGGGGCCCTCAGTCGGCCTGAGGGGGCCCTCAGTCTGTCTGAGGAGCCCTCGGTCGGTCTGAGGTGGCCTTCAGTCGGTCTGAGGGGCCTTGATTGTCCTAGGTTAGCCCTCGGATGGCCTGAGGGGCCTTCAGTTAGCCTGAGATGCCTTCGGTCTGAGGGGCCCTTAGCGGACTTGTAACGGCTCATTATATTTAGTCGACTCAAGTCTGACTAAACAAAATAATGACCCTTAGCTGATGATGATCCTAAAAAATAATACCCTCCCCCCCCCCCCCCCCGGTCGCCGACTCAATTACAACCCCATCGAAAAAAATTGTTCCGCCTCTGATTCTGATTCTGATCTGATTCTGGGCGTCGGATCTGATTCTGGTGGATGCTGCATTAATCATGCGTAGGTATGTATTTTATTTATAGACCCGTGACCCGTGTAGGGTTTTTATTTGCCCGAATCTCTCCCCGTCCCCGTCCGTCCCCGCCCGTCCCCGCCCGTCCCCGCCCGTCCCCGCCCGTCCCCGCCCGTCCCCGCCCGTCCCCGCCCGTCCCGTCCGTCCCGTCCGTCCCGTCCGTCCCGTCCGTCCCGTCCGTCCCGTCCGTCCCGTCCGTCCCGTCCGTCCCGTCCGTCCCGTCCGTCCCGTCCGTCCCGTCCGTCCCGTTCGTCCCGTCCGCTCGTCCCGTCCGTTCGTCCCGTCCGTTCGTCCCGTCCGTTCGTCCTGTCCGTTCGTCCCGTCCGTTCGTCCCGTCCGTTCGTCCCGTCCGTTCGTCCCGTCCGTTCGTCCCGTCCGTTCGTCCCGTCCGTTCGTCCCGTCCGTTCGTCCCGTCCGTTCGTCCCGTCCGTTCGTCCCGTCCGTTCGTCCCGTCCGTTCGTCCCGTCCGTTCGTCCCGTCCGTTCGTCCCGTCCGTTCGTCCCGTCCGTTCGTCCCGTCCGTTCGTCCCGTCCGTTCGTCCCGTCCGTTCGTCCCGTCCGTTCGTCCCGTCCGTTCGTCCCGTCCGTTCGTCCCGTCCGTTCGTCCCGTCCGTTCGTCCCGTCCGTTCGTCCTGTCCGTTCGTCCCGTCCGTTCGTCCCGTCCGTTCGTCCCGTCCGTTCGTCCCGTCCGTTCGTCCCGTCCGTTCGTCCTGTCCGTCCGTCCCGTCCGTCCCGTCCGTCCCGTCCGTCCCGTCCGTCCCGTCCGTCCCGTCCCATCTATGCTCGTCAGTCGGTCGTTCATCAGCCGGCTCCGGCGCAGCAACAGGCGGCGGCGCGGCGGCGGCTAATTTGTCGTGGGCGTGCGCCGTTTACCGGTCCCGGGACGCGCTGCTCCCGGGAACCGGGGCGCGCCGGTAATACTAGCTTGGATGCAGGCCGGGCCGGCGGCGGCCGGTGCGCCCACCGTTGGCATTCAGCCGGCACGTACTGCTCCAATGGAGGCCGTAATTAATATTGGATGCCGCCGGCGGAAAAGGTGGCCAGAGACGCTCTGTGACCCGCCCGGATCGGGAGCATTAGCGTAATCGACGCTGGTCCAGCCAGATAGCACTATCCATTTTAGTCTAAGCGGGGCCTGGGGCGCTCTGGGTGATGTGGTGCAGCACGGCAACCGTGGTGTCGGAACATGCTATGTGAGTTCACGCTCGGCTGTGCATTTTGATAGTGCACGACACGACCTGTTCACGACAGTGATCCGGTACTCGCGAGCGAGTAATGAAAACATTTACTGACGTCCCCCAGCAGTTTGATGTTGGTATATAATTACCATGGGACACGTTTGAACGAATATGTGACCGTTTGCCACGGTACCGACTGAAAATCTGACTTGCAACAGCCGGTGGCAACTGAAAGGTTTTCTTCCAATCAAACTACCAGTCGTCAGATGAAGCGGCCGTTCCAGTCCAACACTCCTGCTGTATTTGGCTGCTGTATTTGGCTGCTGTATTTGGCTGCTGTATTTGGCTGCTGTATTTGGCTGCTGTATTTGGCTGCTGTATTTGGCTGCTGTATTTGGCTGCTGTATTTGGCTGCTGTATTTGACCGCTGTATTTGGCTGCTGTATTTGGCCGCTGCATTTGGCCGCTGTATTTGGCCGCTGTATTTGGCTGCTGTATTTGGCCGCTGTATTTGGCCGCTGTATTAAGCCGCTGTATTTGGCCGCTGTATTAAGCCGCTGTATTTGGCCGCTGTATTAAGCCGCTGTATTTGGCTGCTGTATTTGGCCGCTGTATTTGACCGCTGTATTTGGCCGCTGTATTTGGCCGCTGTATTTGGCTGCTGTATTTGGCCGCTGTATTTGGCCACAGTATTTGGCCGCTGTATTAAGCCGCTGTATTTGACCGCTGTATTTGACCGCTGCATTTGGCCGCTGTATTTGGCCGCTGTATTTGGCCGCTGTATTTGACCGCTGTATTTGGCCGCTGTATTTGGCCGCTGTATTTGGCTGCTGTATTTGGCCGCTGTATTTGGCCGCTGTATTTGGCCGTTGTATTTGGCCGCTGCATTTGGCCGCTGCATTTGGCCGTTGCATTTGGCCGCTGAATTTAGCCGCTGTATTTGGCCGCTGTATTTGACCGCTGTATTTGACCGCTGTATTTGGCCGTTGTATTTGGCCGCTGCATTTGGCCGCTGCATTTGGCCGCTGAATTTAGCCGCTGTATTTGGCCGCTGTATTTGACCGCTGTATTTGGCCGCTGTATTTGGCCGCTGTATTTGGCCGCTGTATTTGACCGCTGTATTTGGCCGCTGTATTTGGCCGCTGTATTTGGCCGCTGTATTTGGCCGTTGTATTTGGCCGCTGTATTTGGCCGCTGTATTTGGCTGCTGTATTTGGCCGCTGTATTTGGCCGCTGTATTTGGCCGTTGTATTTGGCCGCTGCATTTGGCCGCTGCATTTGGCCGTTGCATTTGGCCGCTGAATTTAGCCGCTGTATTTGGCCGCTGTATTTGACCGCTGTATTTGACCGCTGTATTTGGCCGTTGTATTTGGCCGCTGCATTTGGCCGCTGCATTTGGCCGCTGAATTTAGCCGCTGTATTTGGCCGCTGTATTTGACCGCTGTATTTGGCCGCTGTATTTGGCCGCTGTATTTGGCCGCTGTATTTGGCCGCTGTATTTGGCCGCTGTATTTGGCCGCTGTATTTGGCCGCTGTATTTGGCCGTTGTATTTGGCCGCTGTATTTGGCCGCTGTATTTGACCGCTGTATTAAGCCGCTGTATTTGGCCGCTGTATTTGGCCGTTGTATTTGGCCGTTGTATTTGGCCGGAGTGCGGCCGGTGGTCGGGAGTGGGACGCTCGCCGTGGTCTAGTTTCCGGCCACGTGCTGTGTGGGCCAGCCGAGAAAGATCACACTGGCACCCGGTAACAGGAAAACTGGGGTCAGCGACGCTGGCAAACACGTAGTACTCCGTTTGAAGCCATGCGTCCGCCCAGAACGACAAGTCCAATTTCACGCCTGTGCTGGTCCCAGTGGAGAGTTGTAATAAGATTTGTAAATGGCTAAAGCTGTGTGGGTGGATAGACGGTCAAAGTTTGCCACCTTACACATACCACCTAACAACACTGGACATTCAGCCACCGACATGGGCATTCAGCCACGGAAAGTCTGCCTTTCGCCGCTACTCGCTAGTTTCTGTCGACTAGGATGGCAATTCCCGTTGGCTGTTGTTCTCTTGTCCATTCATCATTTCGTGATTCGCTGCAAATAAACTGAGATGCATCTCCGCAAATCATCTTCATCAAAGTAAACCAGCCTGGGCGCAAATTGACCCATGCACTCGTCACGCCCTAAACCCCAATTAACAAACAACAAAGTAAACTAGCCGCCAATCATTTTGAAACTTGTCAACAATACTCGCGACTTCAGGAAACTATTTTGCGCGACCCGACACTCATAAAGCAGTTATTACGTTTTGTCTGCCTACGGAAACGAATTATGCCAGATGGAAATGGTAATGTACCGGTGGATACGGGACCCTGCTCAGAAATGCATACGCGTGCTACAGCGCAGCATATTCGTTATAGGTACCATGCTGGCACATGACAAAGTATTAGATCATAAACTCGGGTCGTTCCCGCGTTGAATACTCAAACACGTTGGTATATCGCGGCTGGCACTGAGACTGGTCTGCGGATGGGACGGTGGGGGGATTCCACCGGTCCCGTCACGGTCACGATCACACGTGGGTGTCGGCGGGTCCGGTGGGGGGATTCCATCGGTCCCGTCACGGTCACGATCACACGTGGGTGTCGGCGGGTCCGGTGGGGGGATTCCATCGGTCCCGTCACGGTCACGATCACACGTGGGTGTCGGCGGGTCCGGTGGGGGGGATTCCACCGGTCCCGTCACGGTCACGATCACACGTGGGTGTCGGCGGGTCCGGTGGGGGGGGGGGGGGGGGATTTCACCGGTCCCGTCACGGTCACGATCACACGTGGGTGTCGGCGGGTCCGGTGGGGGGATTCCATCGGTCCCGTCACGGTCACGATCACACGTGGGTGTCGGCGGGTCCGGTGGGGGGGATTCCACCGGTCCCGTCACGGTCACGATCACACGTGGGTGTCGGCGGGTCCGGTGGGGGGTTCCACCCGTCACGGTCACGATCACACGTGGGTGTCGGCGGGTCTGGTGGCGTCCGGGCCGGACCGGGAGGCGGCCTCTGGAGGGCGTCGGTCGCCCTGCTGCCCGCCTCTGGAGGGGGGGCGTCGGTCGCCCTGCTGCCCACCTATGGAGGGGGGCGTCGGTAGCTCTGTTGCCCGCCTCTGGAGGGCGTCGGTCGCCCTGCTGCCCGCCTCTAGAGGGCGTCGGTCGCCCTGCTGCCCGCCTCTGGAGGGGGGGGGGGGGGGGGGGCGTCGGTCGCCCTGCTGTCCGCCTCTGGAGGGCGTCGGTCGCCCTGCTGCCCGCCTCTGGAGGGGGCGTCGTTCGCCCTGCTGCCCGCCTCTGGAGGGCGTCGGGCGCACTGCTGCCCACCGGCGCCGATACATTGCGATTAAACGAGTCCGCCCTCGTCATGACACCATTCCATACGGTTCAGTCGCCCGCAGAGGCGACCTGATGCGCGACTCGGTAGGTAGGGAACTAGATCGGGTTGGCGGCGGCGGCGGCGGCGGTGGGCTCCGGAGTAGGCTGGAGAGACGCTGCCCGGCCGGCCAGCAACACTGGACAATAGACATCCTGGCGCAACCAGCGGCAAACCACGCACAGGCACCAATCATACGGCGAATGGCCGCGGGAAGGGCGTCCGGCGACTCCAGGCCACTTACTGGCCGATTCGAGCATAAATTGGTGGCTGTTCTCACTAACAAGATATTACTTACTTTTTAAACGTGTATATTGTTTGTCAAAACGTACCGAGAAGAGACCAAAGCTGTCTGGTCAGGCAGTGCCTGTTCCCTAGTGTGGCTGTACAGCGGAGTTGACACGCTGCACGTACTGTCCGCTGCATTACGGATTTACGGCCGGCCGGCGGGCTGTGCGGCGTGTACTGAGCTATTGGCTCCCACCGGCGGCCGGTGGTTAACGTCCCCGTGTGTGACCGGACGGCCGGGGTATGTGTAGCAGACGGCCGGGGTATGTGTAGCAGACGGCCGGGGTATGTGTAGCATACGTCTGTCGGCTGGGAGCCCCGGGTGGCCGGGGTATGTGTAGCAGACGGACGGGGTATGTGTAGCAGACGGACGGGGTATGTGTAGCAGACGGACGGGGTATGTGTAGCTGTCGGTCGGGGTATGTGTAGCAGACGGCCGGGGTATGTGTAGCAGACGGCCTGGGTATGTGTAGCAGACGGACGGGGTATGTGTAGCAGACGTCCGGGGTATGTGCAGCAGACGGCTGGGGTATGTGTAGCAGACGGCCGGGGTATGTGTAGCAGACGTCTGTCGGCTGGGAGCCCCGGACGGCCGGGGTATGTGTAGCAGACGGCCGGGGTATGTGTAGCAGACGGCCGGGGTATGTGTAGCATACGTCTGTCGGCTGGGAGCCCCGGGCGGCCGGGGTATGTGTAGCAGACGGCCGGGGTATGTGTAGCAGACGGCCGGGGTATGTGTAGCAGACGGCCGGGGCATGTGTAACAGAAGGCCGGGGCATGTATAGCAGACGGCCGGGGTATGGGTAGCAAACGGCCGGGGTATGTGTAGCAGACGGCCGGGGTATGTGTAACAGAAGGCCGGGGTATGTTTAGCAGACGGCCGGGGTATGTGTAGCAGACGGCCGGGGATGTGTAACAGAAGGCCGGGGTATGTGTAGCAGACGGCCGGGGTATGTGTAGCAGACGGCCGGGGTATGTGTAGCAGACGGCCGGGGTATGTGTAGCAGACGGCCGGGGTATGTGTAGCAGACGTCCGGGGTATGTGTAGCAGACGGCCGGGGTATGTGTAGCAGACGGCCGGGGTATGTGTAACAGAAGGCCGGGGTATGTGTAGCAGACGGCCGGGGTATGTGTAGCAGACGTCCGGGGTATGTGTAGCAGACGGCCGGGGTATGTGTAGCAGACGTCCGGGGTATGTGTAACAGACGGCCGGGGTATGTGTAGCAGACGGCCGGGGTATGTGTAACAGAAGGCCGGGGTATGTGTAGCAGACGGCCGGGGTATGTGTTGCAGACGGCCGGGGTATGTGTAGCAGACGGCCGGGGTATGTGTAGCTGTCGGCTGATAGCTCATCAGCCGGACACATGGGACGCGGCGCGGCTCCGCCGGCCGCCGGCCGCCGGTCAGCCAGCCTCACCGTGACCGGCCCGGAATCATCACGTGGCGCTCACATATACTGGCTGATGCACGGCCCGGAATCATCACGTGGCGCTCACATATACTGGCTGATGCGGCCGGACAGACATCACCTCGTGACCTTATATGCCCGTGTGGCATGCCACATGACCGTGACCAGTCGTGGTGGACATGCTGCCAATGTCGCGCTTTGTTCATGTGTTCACGTTGTTTGATCCAATAATTTATTATGATTGCTTATGCGTTAGTGGTTATTTATAACATTAGGCCAGTGGATGTTATGCATTTAGTTATATGGCTAGCGTAACCCTTCAAATGCGCGCGATTGGTGCAGCCATTCACACGCTGTTTGTACGGCTGTGACGCACTGGCTCCGTTGCAGGAATACATTATCGTCTGGCCGATTGCCGACCGCCTCGGAGCAGCGCTGACGGGCGTCTGCTGTGTTCCTCAGAACGGCGACGCCGGGGAGTCCAGCCTGCCCTCCGGCATCCTGGCCAACGAGGAGCTGCTGCCCAAGAGGGTCATCAAGCAGTACAACATGACCACCACCATGTGGGAGGAGCGCATCAACATCTGGTACGATGGCCAGACTTTGGCGGGTCCGAAATAGCTGGGTCTGGTCGGAGAAAAACTCAGCGGACTATTATACCTAGCATTTAGATCGGGGAAGCCTGTCCATGTATTTACGCAGCAAAAAACAAAGTTTACTCAGGATAGCTGATAAATTTAATTTTGCATCATGTGCAACAACAGGTGGGTTTGTATGACTTATGAAGCCCTTTGGTTACGGAAGTTTCGTATTTTCTATGATTTGCACGAAACAACGTCAAACGATGTTTGAATACCACAACCCACGCCAAAGCACAGCATACCATAGCTGGATATCACAATGGCTGATATTGGCTGGTTTGACACTATGAAGTTCGTTTGTGAGGTTCCGTCCCTGTAACATCGTGATGCGCAGTACTTTATTGGCATGCCGATACTCCATTGCTCTGGTGCTGATACAGGCTTCACATTGAATATCGCAAATGTATTGTACTATGCCTTGCAGCACTGTAACACCATTTATATCTTGAAAGTCTGTTGAGACTACACATATTACTTAACATTGAACGTGTTTCGGAATATCGGCTCGTGTGAAGATAATCAGTCTGCTGTCAAAGCCCCGGGATCTAAGCATTTAGCCCTGTCAATCGTTCTGAAAATAAGCTACATATAGATTCCATTTGCCGCGTTTCAAAAGGACCACGGATCCACAGTTTCTGTATCGGAGGATTAATATCACGTGGCAACCTGAATGGCCCTGTATATCAAAGACGATGCGTGCCGAGATTACGGGTGGCTGCTGGCTGATCGTGTTTGTCTGTCCTGTATAGCGGGACCGGCAGCGGGCTGTGGCTGGCAACCCTCAACACGATCTACATTTCTAAAAAATAAAAAAAAATCCGCAATTTTTGATAGGGGGGGGGGGGGCAAAAACTACACATTTTAGATGTATGTGTGATCCAACGCAGCTGTCATGTTTATCAACCGATTTTAACGCAACTAATGGGGATCGATAGAGATTGAATTGGAGATTAATATATGGTGGTGACTTTTGAAAATAACAAAATCATAGGCGTGTGCAGGTCACTCAATATGGGGGTGAAGTAAATGCGTAATAAAACCATTTGTTATGGTTTTTATAAATCAAATGGTGTGTTATTGTGACATTAGACAAAACAGTTATTATCATATGTTTTGCCATAGGCAGTACCAGGTTAGCGAAAAAGGGAGGTCAAATAGGAAAAATTATTAACCACAGGCAAGTTGCTACCCAGCACTATAAATAAGTTACTGATCGTAGATAGTTCCTTTTTGCATGTTTACTTCATCATAGGCGTATCCAGGATCCAAACTGGGAGGCGCAAGACCTTTTGATAGGTATATTATCCGCTATTATGATACTAAATAGTAAACATTGACTATTTCACTTACAACTTCAATTCACAACGTTTACCCCACACTTTTTACCCTACCTGGACTCGCCTATTATCTTATAATCGTTCGTAGAGTACCCTGTGGTGCATGTTTCATCCGAAAACTGCAGTATGCTATGTCATTGTAGGCCCATGAATCTTAGTTTCTTTGCAATAATATGACCTCCATTCCTGAGCGCGCCTCTGCAAAAAAATGATTTCTTCCCTATCCTGGCCTCATATGTGCATTATAATAACATTATAAACTAACCGTCTATTGCGCCGTAATCGCTGGCATTTCGTCATCACCATGCAAGTCACCCCCAACCCCCCCCCCCTTGCATGTGCCTGAACACGCCCCTGCAACTCGATATGTAATACATTATGCAAATAATGGAAGGAGAAGCTATCTTTTACATCTTGATTGCTATACATGCCCCTTATATCGCTCTATTGGCTTCCCGCCAAGCATTGAATACTTCCTGGAAACCTCCCCTTGTCAAGTCCCTGAAATCGCCTCTGCCATACATTTTTTATATTTCATTAACATCAACTAAGTTGGACTTGTTTCAATCACCGTAAACCGATTGAACTCCTTCATACTTGAGGCAGTTAGGAAGAAACCGTGAAGATCGCATTTCCGTATTATCGCCAAATGTCGCCGCAGAACCCTCCCAAAAAACGTGCCCTGGAACCGCCTCTGTTCTAGATAAGAACTCAAAATTTTGACTCCATATGTGGAAATATATTTAGGAAAAGTCCCAAAATGTCATGGGCCTGCTTCCAGCCGTTCTGGAGATATCTGCGAAAACATGAGGGGGGGGGGGGTGGAATCCGCCCCCTGTTACAAATAGGGTTAAAGGGACACTGCCTATATCGGATGATATCGCTAACACCGGCTTAAACAAGTCCTAAGGACTACTTATGATTTTTAATCGTCTTCAAAGGCTTACCCAAATCAGCGCAAATACAAAACAAACAAGCATTTATTTCATTTTTCATAAGAATCTAAAAACTGTTTACGATTTTTACGCACCACTACATATATGGATTATGGAAGCGTGTGTTCCAGTTAACTGAATCTGACCAACCGTCAGCTGATGCTATTGCAACAATTGGATGAGGCGGCAAAACACTTCTACATTGTGGTTCCTGTTAACTACATGAAACGAATCTGGCGCATCTGGCGCACTTTAATCTTATGCCTTCGCACATTAATCTCTACTTTTATCAAATTATTGGGCTTAAATAATAAGACATGAAATGTTTTCTGACATTACAAATTTCGACAGAATCACTCACACCTTACCTTAACACTCCCACCTTAACATTAGTTTTGAGTTGAGATAGCCATGTTGTTGGATTTGCATTGAAATTAAGTAGGGTAGCAGTTAAAACAACCACATAGGTCTAATCAAAAAGAGATTCGAGCTTGGTCTTGACAATTATTCGAGCTTGTTCTTGACAATTGTAACGAATAAACCCCACGTGTATTTGATTAGGGGTCTAAAGCCGATGACGTCGCCCCTCTTTACCGAATGGTGATGATAGTCGACTTGTTTTAAGGTTATACTTGGAGATATTTGCGTGTTTCAAATGGTTTGGTAATTGGTTTGTTTTGTATTTAAAGCGCCAGAATTGTATCGAAATCATTGTGCCATACTTTGGCAGCGTAAAGGATTTCTGTATAGCTCTCTAGAGCTCAATATAACGTCATCAACCCAAATATTAAAACTTAACTTCTTATGAAATTGAGTACTGTTTGCGAGAAACAAATGTCATAATCGTGTTGGGCAGCAATTACTTCATATTTTGCACCACAAGCGGCGTATATTTGACAACTTTTTGGATGGTGGGAGTGTCCATTTAAGCAAAAAATATAACTATTTACAATTGCTGTACAACGCTGCAATTAATTGATTTTGGTGCGTAGTGGTGAGCGGACCCGTCAAGGTCATTGGCTGGAAGACAACCGAACTTCGAACGATGATACTGGGCGACTGGGCGCGAATTTCGAAAACAGACTTCTTAGTGTTAATCAGATGCGATTGCTCTTTAACATATCACATTTTACTTTAAAGAGACAGTGTCCCTTTAAAGGAAATAGTTCACCTTGAATTTTGTCTTTCCAAACACGATTTGATTATATTTTTTAATACAATTTCTTTTTATATTGCCAACAATGGCCACACATCGCGCCGATTCAGGACAGAAGGTCGTAAATTATTAATTTTATCAAAACTATATACATACTCTCTGAGTCTGAGTCCTCACGTCACGCGAATGAAAAAATGGCTCAGCCAATCAGATTTGAAAGCAGTCGCCTAAGGATAGACTCGCATTAGAGTAGTGTCAACCGGCGGCCGGCGGCTCGCTTGCTAGCACAGTATGCAAGCTGATCGGCTGATTGTATAGCCTCTGCCCAGGCTATCGTAAGCACCGCATTCTTTCGTAAGCACCGCATTCCTGCGCCAAAAAATCAAATATATTCGGTTGGAGTCTTTTCAGTCAAGAAAACTTGCATATAGGGGTTTCCCAACACGGGCTACAAAACTGCTATCTCAGTTCAAAACCCCATGTTGAAGGTGAACTATTTCATTTAACCCATTACCGCCCAGCGGGTCGTTGTTGTCCTCTGACTTTGTGGATACATCGTGTTTGAGCCGACAGTGACCGCGGAGGTATGGTTGTGCCGTACAGGGACGACAGTGACCGCGGAGGTATGGTTGTGCCGTACAGGGACGACAGTGACCGCGGAGGTATGGTTGTGCCGTACAGGGACGACAGTGACCGCGGAGGTATGGTTGTGCCGTACGGGGACGACAGTGACCGCGGAGGTATGGTTGTGCCGTACAGGGACGACAGTGACCGCGGAGGTATGGTTGTGCCGTACAGGGACGACAGTGACCGCGGAGGTATGGTTGTGCCGTACAGGGACGACAGTGACCGCGGAGGTATGGTTGTGCCGTACAGGGACGACAGTGACCGCGGAGGTATGGTTGTGCCGTACAGGGACGACAGTGACCGCGGAGGTATGGTTGTGCCGTACAGGGACGACAGTGACCGCGGAGGTATGGTTGTGCCGTACAGCGTCTTGTGAGCCTCCCCAAGTCAGAGATACATTCTCGGAATGTCAGGAAACTAATTTGGCGGAAGTTAATTTAGCGGCGTTTTCCACTATCGGTAGCATCGAGATACATGCTGTTACTGGCAGCCACGTATGGAGAACTGGGTAAGATGCCACTTACGCACATCAAGTTAAATCACCCGGGAGTATGTACACCCCACAATAACTTGATTTGACCGAAGCGGCTTCCCTCTACGTGACGGCAAATTTAGAGGGGCCAAATGACCCGCTGGGCGTTAGACGCACGTGTGCGCGGCCGGCCGTGCGGGTGGGGACGGCTATGGTAAACATCCCACCAGAAAACGACCTTGGCGTCGAGGACGAAATCGACGACGACCTCACCGGCGTTGCCGTGGTCACTGAAATCGACGACGACCTGACCGGCGTTGCCGTGGTCATTGATATGCCCGGCACCATTGGAGTTCTCGTCGGTGAGAGCGACGATGATGAGCCAACGGAGCCGGTCACGGCGGGCAGATGGCACTAGCCGCGGCGGGCGTCCCGCCGTCCCGCGCAGTGTCCCGAACGCCCAGCGGGTCATTTTTGTCCCATGTCATATCTCAAGATCCAAAAGAGATAAAGACACCAAACTTTCAGAATATCTTAGTTTACCTATGGAAGTGATGCTAACAAAACATTTACATTTCTGTCAGGTATAAATTAGTGTGGGCGCTAATGGGCGCTAAATAAGACGCTGCGCCGATCCCGGAAACGTCTGGCCTTTGTGCCTGCGCTGCCGCTCATCTATTTCACTAAGTGGCTGCTCCAGCTCGGGAAATATTTATTTCGCCCGGAGCTGGTCGGCGGTTCCATTAAAGGGAATGTTTCACCTTTGTATTGGTTTTAAACTGAGATAGCTATTATCTTTGGCCGTTATTGAAATGTCGAAAATACTAAGGTCATTTTCCCAAAAACTTAGCCGTTTTTAAGCAATTTTATTTATAATTTTCAAAATTGGGTCTAGGCTAGTGCCGCCGCTGATTGGCTGACAGCCACTTTGTCCGCCAATCCCACCTTGTCAGCCAATCAGCGGCGGTCTATGGCTCAATAATGACGTCATCATCCCAAATGTAAAACTTTATTTGTATAAAGTTAAATTACTTTTTGAGAGAAAGAATATCACCATCGTTTTCAGCAGCACTTAATTCATATTTTCGACTACAACCAGCGTATATTTGACAACTTTCAGAAAGGTGCAACATTCCCTTTAACGTAATTATAGTCTGCCTTCGGGCACTTGTGTCTACACATGTTTTTTAAGAGGTGTGCCACGACTCGACCAGATGGAAGAATGTGTCTGCACATGGTTTTTTAAGGAGTGACGGTTTAACCCTATTTGTAACAGGCTCCTGGCTACCCCTATTTGTAACAGGGGGGGGGGGGGGGGGGGGCGGATTCCGCCCCCCGAAGATCTCGAGATCTACCCGTCCGATTTTCAAAAATGAAACTGTGCTTGGTTCCCCTCAACACGATCTACATTTCTAAATAATACAAAATCTAAATTTTGGATAGGGGGGCAACAGGGGGGCAAAAACGACAAATTTTAGTGGTATTTTTGATCCAACATAGCTTTCATGTTTATCGACTGATTTTAACACAACTAATAGGGATCGATAGAGATTGAATTGGAAATTGATATATAACGGTGACGTTTGAAAATTCAAAAATCATAGGCGTGTGCAGGTCACTCAATATGGGGGTGAAGTAAATGCGTAATAAAACCTTAAAAAACAAAATGAAATGGTATGTGATTGTGACATTAGACAAACAGTTATAAATCTTTTTTTTTGCCATAGGCGGTACCAGGTTAGTGAAAAAGGGAGGTTAAATTGGGAAAAAATATTAACCGCAGACAAGTTGCTACCCAGCACTATAAATATATTACTGATCGTAGATAGTTCCTTTTTGCATGTTGTACTTCATCATAGGCGTATCCAGGATCCAAACTGGGGCGGCGCAAGACCTTTTGATAAGTATATTATCCGCTATTATGATACTAACTAGTCAACAGTGACTATTTCACTTAAAACTTCAATTCACATTGCTTACCCTCTTTTTACCCTACCTGGACTCGCCTATTATCTTATAATCGTTCGTAGAGTAGCCTGTGGTGCGTGTTTCATCCGAAAACTGCAGTATGTTATGTCATTGTACGCCCATGCCTCTTAGTTTCCTTGCAATAATATGACCCCTTTTTCCATTCCTGAGCGCGCCTCTGCAAAAAATGACTTTATTCCCTTTTATGGCCTCATATGTGCATATATCATTATAAGCTAAACGTCTATTGCGCCGTTATCGCTGGCATATCGTCATCACCATGTCAGTCACCCCCCCTTTTCATGTGCCTGAACACGCCCCTGAAACTCTATATGTAATAAATTATGCAAATAATGGAAGCAGAAGCTATCTTTTACATCTTGATAGCTATAAATGTCCCTTACATCGCTCTATTGGCTTCCCGCCAAGCATTGGATACTTCCTGGAACCCCCCTTTTTCAAGCCCCTGAAACCGCCTCTGCCATGCAATTTTTATGATATTTCAATAACATCAACTAATTTGCACTTGTTGCAATCACCGTAAACCGATGTAACTCCTTCATACTTGAGGAAGTTAGGAAGCAACCGTGAAGATCGCATTTCCGTATTATCGCCAAATGTCGCCTCCGAACCCACCCAAAACTGTGCCCTGGAGCCGCCTCTGTTCAGGTTAAGAACTCAAAATTTTAACTCCAAATGCGGTATTCAATTCTATGAAAAGTCCCAAAATTTCACGAGCCTGCTCCCAGCCGTTCTGGAGATATCTGCGAAAAACATGAGGGGGGGGGGGCGGAATCCGCCCCCCCCCCCCCTGTTACAAATAGGGTTAAGGAGTGACGGCGAGACGGCGGGACGGACGGTGGGACGGACGGTGGGACGGACAGCGGGAGACGGCGGGACGGACGGCGGGAGCGGGAGACCAGATGGGAGTTTATAGATTAGCTAAGACTGCGAATATCGTGTTTCGGACCAAATGTTTGAGGCGGATCTAAGCTAGTAGTTGTCTGTTCCGCGGCACCAGTGTAGTGTCAACAAAATGCTGACTGCTTTAGCAAAAGGGTTTTGTTTTAATCAGAATAATCATGCTGAGACTGTGGGTTGTTCTATGAGGTACCAGGACCGGGGGATGCTGAGACTGTGGGTTGTTTCGATAGGTACCAGGACCACAAGGGCATGTCGCGTGACGAGGCTGAGATGGAGTACCTGAAGATCGCGCAGGACCTGGAGATGAACGGCGTCAGCTACTTCTCCATCACGGTACGTGTCAGGACGGACGGACGGCGGGAGACGGCGGGACGGACGGCGGGAGACGGACGGCGGGACGGACGGGCGGAGACGGACGGCGGGAGACGCGGGGACGGACGGCGGGACGGACGGCGGGAGACGGACGGCGGGAGACGGACGGCGGGAGACGGACGGCGGGAGACGGACGGCGGGAGACGGACGGCGGGACGGACGGCGGGACGGACGGCGGGACGGACGGTGAGACGGACGGTGAGACGGACGGCGGGAGACGGCGGGACGGACGGCGGGAGACGGACGGCGAGACGGCGGGACGGCGGGACGGACGGCGGGACGGACGTCGGGAGACGGCGGGACGGACGGCGGGAGACGGACGGCGGGACGGACGGCGGAACGGACGGCGGGACGGACGGCGGAACGGACGGTGGGACCGTGTGGGATGCATCGGGATCGCAGCTGGAGTTGTTTTAATGGTCTACATGATTGGTTTTCTAGCAAATAATTTGCGAGCACTGCATTATATCTAAAGGTAAATCAACAAGCTGTATGATGTTTTACCATAGCAACATTAACGACAAATCATTTCAACGCGCAAAGTTGTTGAATATCGGCGTATTGCTCATTTCGGTAAGTGTTTTCCAGTTCACTGGTATGCTGTGTTGTGACGTGTTGCAGAACAACAAAGGCTCAGAGCTGTTCCTGGGTGTGTGTGCCCTCGGCCTCAACATTTACGACAAGGGCAACAAGCTGACGCCCAAGATTTCATTTCCTTGGTCAGAAATCAAGAACATCAGCTATGACGACAAGAAGTTCACAATCAAGATTGTAGACAAGTCGGCTCCAAACTTTGTGTTTTACTCTCAGAATCTAAAAATGAATAAGCTGGTAAGTTGTCTGCTAGGTAAGAGTACCAAACATATTGACATATTGTCTGATGTGAGCATTCCTTTCTTGACCTCAGACTCAGACTCAGACATACATTAGGACTATCCAAGATGAGCTCATGACTATTACGGCCCCTCGCCAGTGGCTAAAACGGCTAAAACCATTCCTAGTAAGCAGGCATGGTTATTGCAATTGATCACTTTGATGTTATGGCTAAATCATTTATTTTGGAAGTTTTTCACGTCTCCTTAACCCGGCATTGGTTGGGGTCTCAGCCGAACGCCATTGGCTGGGGGGGGGGGGGGGGGGAGGGGGGCGTCGTCGTCGGCGCCGGGGGGTCCCCCTGGTTATCTTCCGAACCAATAACCACAATGAGACGCGCTAGGCGGCAATCGAAAGTTCTCACTAAATGAGACGCATCCAAAGCATACACGAAATTGTCCAAATAAGGTCACGGTCAGGTCAAAGATAAAATTGAGATATTGGATTTTTTGGGCCATACTTTCCATCCAAAGCCTTAGATTGCGACTATTATCGCACAAAGCGCTCTCAAAGGTATAATACATATCCCGCATAAGCAAAAGTGAAATTATAAGGAAAGGTCAAGGTCAGGTCAGAAAAGGTCACAGGTCTACGAAAGCCATGCGACACATGTATGGGTTATTTTGCACGTATAATTTGATAGTAGCAGTCATTTTCACAATCTGACACCATATAAGGTCAAGGTCAGGTTAAATAAGGTCAAAATTTGAAATTGATAAATATAAATTAAAAAGGCATGTGTCTAGACCAGTTTTGTCTCAGAAATACAATGCTGTCATTTATTTGTTTGTATCTTGTCGCTAAAAGCCAAAAAACACAATTAAAAAATATGACGTGATGGGTTACTCATACTTAGGGAGCGATAAGTCAGTCAAAAATAAAGATATGGCTTTTAAATTTGGTTTGGGTATTGTCCACAAAAATCCGAGATAGCCATTTTGTAGCCCTGCAATTTATCTTTTGGCGTTTTTCGATTGCATTTTTCTTCAAATTCTTCAAATGTGGCATTTGTACGGCCTGCTAAATTTGAGCTGATTTGTGTGTCAAACTCGTGTGTAGTGACGTCACTAAATTCGCTATATTTCGGGGGAAAAATCCACGAAATTTCTTTATTTTTGCACAGCAGGCGTATAATTGATGTAGGAGAAGGTACCTGAAGTTTCACGTCGATAGCGCTATTAGTTTCTGAGCTATTGTGAAAGTCCGTCAGGGGGGGGGGGGGGGGGGGCAGTCAATGGCGGTTAAATGTTATGCATCGATCCAGTTTTATAGCCGACCCACATGTTTTACTTTCCATATCAGTAGGATCACCTCTGATAGCTTACAGGTCATTGGATAAATGTACAGGCATCATTCAGCACAGTCGAAATGTACAACTTCACTTGAGTGAATCGATGATTAATATGTCGCGGAGACTTACGATCATTCTGACCAATATCAACGCGAACTTTCCGTGTCCTTTCTTTTGCATTCTCTCCCGTTACAAGCTGAATAGTGTGAGATGGGAAGCGGATCCTGGCGGCGCCATTCATTCTCGGGTAATCTCGACAGCAACGTCTTATGAAATCCATTACCGCGTCATTCATTCTCCGTAATCTCAATAGCAGTTCATTATGAAATCCATTACCTTCAGCTTTAAAGATTGTGGTCACTTTGATGACGAAGTTTTCGTTTAGTTAGCGAAGCTCTCTGTCTGGTGTGATTGATAGGTGTTCGGGCGAATTTCGTGGACACGTGTTTCATTCTCTATTGGCATGTGGGGGAATTGTCTGTGTTTAGACTTCACATTAGCGCTTTATATCTCGGGTGTTTCCATCATCCTACCTCTCGGCCGGCCTGAACCCTCCCTTCCCAGCCCAAACCCTCCTTCCAGCCTGAACCCTCCTTTCCAGCCTGAACCCTCCTTTCCAGCCCGAACCCTCCTTTCCAGCCCGAACCCTCCTCCAGCCCGAACCCTCCTTTCCAGCCTGAACCCTCCCTTCCCAGCCCGAACCCTCCTTCCCAGCCTGAACCCTCCTTTCCAGCCCAAACCCTCCTTTCCAGCCTGAACCCTCCCTTCCCAGCCCGAACCCTGCTTCCAGCCTGAACCCTCCTTTCCAGCCCGAACCCTCCCTTCCCAGCCCGAACCCTCCTTTCCAGCCTGAACCCTCCTTTCCAGCCCGAACCCTCCTTTCCAGCCCGAACCCTCCTTCCCCAGCACGACCCATCCCTCCAAGTCTGACCCTCCCTCCTCCCTCCCTCCCTCATCCCTCCCTCCCTCCCTCCCTCATCCCTCCCTCCCTCCCTCCCTCCCTCCCTCCCTCCCTCCCTCCCTCCCTCCCTCCCTCCCTCCCTCCCTCCCTCCTCCCTCCCTCCCCTCCCTCCCTCCCTCCCTCCCTCCCTCCCTCCCATCCCTCCCTCCCTCCCTCCCTCCCTCCCTCCCTCCTCCTCCCTCCCTCCGTCCCTCCCTCCCTCCGTCCCTCCGTCCCTCCCTCCGTCCCTCCCTCCGTCCCTCCATCCGTCCCTCCCTCCCTCCCTCCGTCCCTCCCTCCCTCCCTCCCTCTGACCCTGTGCGTCTGCCGCAGATTCTGGACCTGTGTATCGGCAATCACGACCTGTACATGCGCCGGCGGAAGCCGGACTCGATGGAGGTGCAGCAGATGAAGGCGCAGTCGACGGAGGAGAAGAAGCGGGTGAGTGTGCCGCGCGGCCCACCCCGTCCTCGCCGCCGCCGCTGCTTGTCGTGTCATGTCCGGGTGCTGTCGCTACCGACTCGTTTTTTGCTCATTTCCTTTGCATTCCCTTATCTGCGGTTTTTGCGGCGGCGTAATGCATATGCCAGTCTATTTTTACAGAGTTACTCAGACAGGCGGCCTGTATGGCCGGCTGTACCATACTGATGGTGGGCTGGTGGCCGGCTGTACCATACTGATGGTGGCCTGTATGGCCGGCTGTACCATACTGATGGTGGGCTGGTGGCCGGCTGTACCATACTGATGGTGGGCTGGTGGCCGTCTGTACCATACTGATGGTGGGCTGGTGGCCGGCTGTACCATACTGATGGTGGGCTGGTGGCCGGCTGTACCATACTGATGGTGGCCTGTATGGCTGGCTTGTACCATACTGATGGTGGGCTGGTGGCCGGCTGTACATACTGATGGTGGGCTGGTGGCCGGCTGTACCATACTGATGGTGGGCTGGTGGCCGTCTGTACCATACTGATGTTGGGCTGGTGGCCGGCTGTACCATACTGATGGTGGGCTGGCGGCCGGCTGTACCATACTGATGGTGGGCTGGTGGCCGTCTGTACCATACTGATGGTGGGCTGGTGGCCGGCTGTACCATACTGATGGTGGGCTGGTGGCCGGCTGTACCATACTGATGGTGTGGGCTGGTGGCCGGCTGTACCATACTGATGGTGGGCTGGTGGCCGGCTTGTACCATACTGATGGTGGGCTGTATGGCCGGCTGCACCATACTGATGGTGGGCTGGTGGCCGGCTGTACCATACTGATGGTGGGCTGGTGGCCGTCCTCCGAGGTCAGTCTGTACCGTCCCCTGAGGTCAGCCTGGTCTGTGGCTGTACCGTCCTCCGAGGTCAGTCTGGTCTGTGGCTGTACCGTCCCCTGAGGTCAGTCTGGTCTGTGGCTGTACCGTCCCCTGAGGTCAGTCTGGTCTGTGGCTTTACCGTCCTCCGAGGTCAGTCTGGTCTGTGGCTGTACCGTCCCCTGAGGTCAGCCTGGTCTGTGGCTGTACCGTCCTCCGAGGTCAGTCTGTACCGTCCCCTGAGGTCAGCCTGGTCTGTGGCTGTACCGTCCTCCGAGGTCAGTCTGGTCTGTGTGCTGTACCGTCCCCTGAGGTCAGTCTGGTCTGTGGCTGTACCGTCCTCCGAGGTCAGTCTGGTCTGTGGCTGTACCGTCCTCCGAGGTCAGTCTGGTCTGTGGCTGTACCGTCCTCCGAGGTCAGTCTGGTCTGTGGCTGTACCGTCCTCCGAGGTCAGTCTGGTCTGTGGCTGTACCGTCCTCCGAGGTCAGTCTGTACCGTCCCCTGAGGTCAGTCTGGTCTGTGGCTGTACCGTCCCCTGAGGTCAGTCTGGTCTGTGGCTGTACCGTCCCCTGAGGTCAGCCTGGTCTGTGGCTGTACCGTCCCCTGAGGTCAGTCTGGTCTGTGGCTGTACCGTCCCCTGAGGTCAGTCTGGTCTGTGGCTGTACCGTCCTCCGAGGTCAGTCTGGTCTGTGGCTGTACCGTCCTCCGAGGTCAGTCTGGTCTGTGGCTGTACCGTCCCCTGAGGTCAGTCTGGTCTGTGGCTGTACCGTCCCCTGAGGTCAGTCTGGTCTGTGGCTGTACCGTCCTCCGAGATCAGTCTGGTCTCGGTACGGTACAGCCACAGACCAGACTGACCTCAGGGGACGGTACAGCCACAGACCAGACTGACCTCGGAAGACGGTACAGCCACAGACCAGACTGACCTCGGAGGACGGTACAGCGTCCTCCGAGGTCAGTCTGGTCTGTGGCTGTACCGTCCTCCGAGGTCAGTCTGGTCTGTGGCTGTACCGTCCTCCGAGGTCAGTCTGGTCTGTGGCTGTACCGTCCCCTGAGGTCAGTCTGGTCTGTGGCTGTACCGTCCCCTGAGGTCAGTCTGGTCTGTGGCTGTACCGTCCCCTGAGGTCAGTCTGGTCTGTGGCTGTACCGTCCCCTGAGGTCAGCCTGGTCTGTGGCTGTACCGTCCTCCGAGGTCAGCCTGGTCTGTGGCTGTACCGTCCTCCGAGGTCAGTCTGGTCTGTGGCTGTACCGTCCTCCGAGGTCAGTCTGGTCTGTGGCTGTACCGTCCTCCGAGGTCAGTCTGGTCTGTGGCCGTACCGTCCTCCGAGGTCAGTCTGGTCTGTGGCTGTACCGTCCTCCGAGGTCAGTCTGGTCTGTGGCTGTACCGTCCTCCGAGGTCAGTCTGGTCTGTGGCTGTACCGTCCCCTGAGGTCAGGCTGTACCGTCCCCTGAAGTCAGCCTGGTCTGTGGCTGTACCGTCCTCCGAGGTCAGTCTGGTCTGTGGCTGTACCGTCCCCCGAGGTCAGTCTGGTCTGTGGCTGTACCGTCCTCTGAGGTCAGTCTGGTCTGTGGCTGTACCGTCCTCCGAGGTCAGTCTGGTCTGTGGCTGTACCGTCCCTGAGGTCAGTCTGGTCTGTGGCTGTACCGTCCCCTGAGGTCAGTCTTTTCTGTGGCTGTACCGTCCTCCGAGGTCAGTCTGGTCTGTGGCTGTACCGTCCTCCGAGGTCAGTCTGGTCTGTGGCTGTACCGTCCTCCGAGGTCAGTCTGGTCTGTGGCTGTACCGTCCTCCGAGGTCAGTCTGGTCTATGGCTGTACCGTCCCCTGAGGTCAGTCTGGTCTGTGGCTGTACCGTCCCCTGAGGTCAGTCTGGTCTGTGGCTGTACCGTCCCCTGAGGTCAGTCTGGTCTGTGGCTGTACCGTCCTCCGAGGGTCAGTCTGGTCTGTTGGCTGTACCGTCCTCCGAGGTCAGTCTGGTCTGTGGCTGTACCGTCCTCCGAGGTCAGTCTGGTCTGTGGCTGTACCGTCCTCCGGGTCAGTCTGGTCTGTGGCTGTACCGTCCTCCGAGGTCAGTCTGGTCTGTGGCTGTACCGTCCCCTGAGGTCAGTCTGGTCTGTGCTGTACCGTCCCCTGAGGTCAGTCTGGTCTGTGGCTGTACCGTCCTCATAGGTCAGCCTGGTCTGTGCTGTACCGTCCTCCGAGGTCAGTCTGGTCTGTGGCTGTACCGTCCTCCGAGGTCAGCCTGGTCTGTGCTGTACGTCCTCCGAGTCAGCCTGGTCTGTGCTGTACCGTCCCCTCGAGGTCAGCATGGTCTGTGGCTGTACGTCCTCCGAGGTCAGTCTGGTCTGTGGCTGTACCGTCCCCTGAGGTCAGTCTGGTCTGTGGCTGTACCGTCCTCCGAGGGAGTCTGGTCTGGTCTGTAGCCGTGCCTACTCGAGGTCATCGTGGTCAGTGGTCTGGGTACCGTCCTCCGAGGTCAGTCTGGTCTGTGGCTGTACCGTCCTCCGAGGTCAGTCTGGTCTGTGGCTGTACCGTCCTCCGAGGTCAGTCTGGTCTGTGGCTGTACCGTCCTCCGAGGTCAGTCTGGTCTGTGGCTGTACCGTCCTCCGAGTCAGTCTGGTCTGTGGCTGTACCGTCCTCGAGGTCAGTCTGGTCTGTGGCTGTACCGTCCTCCGAGGTCAGCCTGTCTGTACCGTCCACCTGAGGTCAGCCTGGTCTGTGGCTGTACCGTCCCCTGAGGTCAGCCTGGTCTGTGGCTGTACCGTCCCCTGAGGTCAGCCTGGTCTGTGGCTGTACCGTCCCCTGAGGTCAGCCTGGTCTGTGGCTGTACCGTCCACCTGAGGTCAGCCTGGTCTGTGGCTGTACCGTCCCCTGAGGTCAGCCTGGTCTGTGGCTGTACCGTCCTCGATGAGGTCAGCCTGGTCTGTCGGCTGTACCGTCCTCCCTGAGGTCAGTCCTGGTCTGTGGCTGTACCGTCCCCTGAGGTCAGCCCTGGTCTCTGTGGCTGTACCGTCCCCTGAGGTCAGCTGTCTGTGCTGTACCGTCCCCTGAGGTCAGCCTGATCTGTGGCTGTACCGTCCACTGAGGTCAGCCTGTCTGTGGCTGGGCTGTACCGTCCCCTGAGGTCAGCCTGGTCTGTGGCTGTACCGTCCCTGAGGTCAGCCTGGTCTGTGGCTGTACCGTCCCCTGAGGTCAGTCTGATCTGTGGCTGTACCGTCCCACTGAGGTCAGCCTGGTCTGTGGCTGTACCGTCCCTGAGGTCAGCCTGGTCTGTGGCTGTACCGTCCCCTGAGGTCAGCCTGGTCTGTGGCTTTACCGTCCCCTCCCCTGAGGTCACCGTGTGGTCTGTGGCTGTACCGTCCCCTGAGGTCAGCCTGGTCTGTGGCTGTACCGTCGCCCTGAGGTCAGCCTGGTCTGTGGTTGTGACCGTCCCCTGAGGTCAGTCTGGTCTGTGGCTGTACCGTCCCCTGAGGTCAGTGTGGTCTGTGGCTGTACCGTCCCCTGAGGTCAGTCTGGTCTGTGGCTGTACCGTCCCCTGAGGTCAGTCTGGTCTGTGGCTTGTACCGTCCCCTGAGGTCAGTCTGGTCTGTGGCTGTACCGTCCCCTGAGGTCAGTCTGGTCTGTGGCTGTACCGTCCCCTGAGGTCAGTGTGGTCTGTGGCTGTACCGTCCCCTGAGGTCAGTGTGGTCTGTGGCTGTACCGTCCCCTGAGGTCAGTGTGGTCTGTGGCTGTACCGTCCCCTGAGGTCAGTCTGGTCTGTGGCTGTACCGTCCCCTGAGGTCAGTCTGGTCTGTGGCTGTACCGTCCCCTGAGGTCAGCCTGTGTCTGTGGCTGTACCGTCCCTGAGGTCAGTGTGGTCTGTGCTGTACCGTCCCCTGAGGTCAGTCTGGTCTGTGGCTGTACCGTCCCCTGAGGTCAGTCTGGTCTGTGCTGTACCGTCCCCTGAGGTCAGCCTGGTCTGTGGCTGTACCGTCCCCTGAGGTCAGTCTGGTCTGTGGCTGTACCGTCCTCCGAGGTCAGTCTGGTCTGTGGCTGTACCGTCCTCCGAGGTCAGTCTGGTCTGTGGCTGTACCGTCCTCCGAGGTCAGTCTGGTCTGTGGCTGTACCGTCCTCCGAGGTCAGTCTGGTCTGTGGCTGTACCGTCCTCCGAGGTCAGCCTGATCTGTGGCTGTATCGTCCCTTGAGGTCAGCCTGGTCTGTGGCTGTACCGTCCCCTGAGGTCAGCCTGGTCTGTGGCTGTACCGTCCCCTGAGGTCAGCCTGGTCTGTGGCTGTACCGTCCCCTGAGGTCAGCCTGGTCCTGTGGCTGTACCGTCCCCTGAGGTCAGCCTGGTCTGTGGCTGTACCGTCCCCTGAGGTCAGCCTGGTCTGTGGCTGTACCGTCCTCCGAGGTCAGTCTGGTCTGTGGCTGTACCGTCCCCTGAGGTCAGTCTGATCTGTAGCTGTACCGTCCCCTGAGGTCAGCCTGGTCTGTGGCTGTACCGTCCCCTGAGGTCAGCCTGGTCCTCTGGCTGTACCGTCCCCTGAGGTCAGCCTGGTCTGTGGCTGTACCGTCCCCTGAGGTCAGCCTGATCTGTGGCTGTACCGTCCCCTGAGGTCAGCCTGGTCTGTGGCTGTACCGTCCCCTGAGGTCAGCCTGGTCTGTGGCTGTACCGTCCCCTGAGGTCAGCCTGGTCTGTGGCTGTACCGTCCCCTGAGGTCAGTCTGGTCTGTGGCTGTACCGTCCCCTGAGGTCAGCCTGATCTGTGGCTGTACCGTCCCCTGAGGTCAGCCTGGTCTGTGGCTGTACCGTCCCCTGAGGTCAGCCTGGGCTGTGGCTGTACCGTCCCCTGAGGTCAGTCTGATCTGTGGCTGTACCGTCCCCTGAGGTCAGCCTGGTCTGTGGCTGTACCGTCCCCTGAGGTCAGCCTGGTCTGTGGCTGTACCGTCCCCTGAGGTCAGCCTGGTCTGTGGCTTTACCGTCCCCTGAGGTCAGTGTGGTCTGTGGCTGTACCGTCCCCTGAGGTCAGCCTGGTCTGTGGCTGTACCGTCCCCTGAGGTCAGCCTGGTCTGTGGTTGTACCGTCCCCTGAGGTCAGTCTGGTCTGTGGCTGTACCGTCCCCTGAGGTCAGTGTGGTCTGTGGCTGTACCGTCCCCTGAGGTCAGTCTGGTCTGTGGCTGTACCGTCCCCTGAGGTCCCCAGACTGACCTCAAGGGACGGTACAGCCTGGTCTGTGGCTGTACCGTCCCCTGAGGTCAGTGTGGTCTGTGGCTGTACCATCCCCTGAGGTCAGTCTGGTCTGTGGCTGTACCGTCCCCCGAGGTCAGTGTGGTCTGTGGCTGTACCGTCCCCTGAGGTCAGTGTGGTCTGTGGCTGTACCGTCCCCTGAGGTCAGTGTGGTCTGTGGCTGTACCGTCCCCTGAGGTCAGTCTGGTCTGTGGCTGTACCGTCCCCTGAGGTCAGTCTGGTCTGTGGCTGTACCGTCCCCTGAGGTCAGCCTGGTCTGTGGCTGTACCGTCCCCTGAGGTCAGTGTGGTCTGTGGCTGTACCGTCCCCTGAGGTCAGTCTGGTCTGTGGCTGTACCGTCCTCCGAGGTCAGTCTGGTCTGTGGCTGTACCGTCCCCTGAGGTCAGTCTGGTCTGTGGCTGTACCGTCCCCTGAGGTCAGCCTGGTCTGTGTCTGTACCGTCCCCTGAGGTCAGTCTGATCTGTGGCTGTACCGTCCCCTGAGGTCAGTCTGGTCTGTGGCTGTACCGTCCCCTGAGGTCAGCCTGGTCTATGGCTGTACCGTCCCCTGAGGTCAGCCTGGTCTGTGGCTGTACCGTCCCCTGAGGTCAGTGTGGTCTGTGGCTGTACCGTCCCCTGAGGTCAGCCTGGTCTGTGGCTGTACCGTCCCCTGAGGTCAGTGTGGTCTGTGGCTGTACCGTCCCCTGAGGTCAGCCTGGTCTGTGGCTGTACCGTCCCCTGAGGTCAGTGTGGTCTGTGGCTGTACCGTCCCCTGAGGTCAGCCTGGTCTGTGGCTGTACCGTCCCCTGAGGTCAGTGTGGTCTGTGGCTGTACCGTCCCCTGAGGTCAGCCTGGTCTGTGGCTGTACCGTCCCCTGAGGTCAGTGTGGTCTGTGGCTGTACCGTCCCCTGAGGTCAGTCTGGTCTGTGGCTGTACCGTCCCCTGAGGTCAGTCTGGTCTGTGGCTGTACCGTCCCCTGAGGTCAGCCTGGTCTGTGGCTGTACCGTCCCCTGAGGTCAGTGTGGTCTGTGGCTGTACCGTCCCCTGAGGTCAGCCTGGTCTGTGGCTGTACCGTCCCCTGAGGTCAGCCTGGTCTGTGGCTGTACCGTCCCCTGAGGTCAGTGTGGTCTGTGGCTGTACCGTCCCCTGAGGTCAGTCTGGTCTGTGGCTGTACCGTCCCCTGAGGTCAGTCTGGTCTGTGGCTGTACCGTCCCCTGAGGTCAGCCTGGTCTGTGGCTGTACCGTCCCCTGAGGTCAGTGTGGTCTGTGGCTGTACCGTCCCCTGAGGTCAGTGTGGTTCAGCTTCTGCGCCATGTTAACCAGCCACGTAGACTTCGGTACCAGATCAACATATACTCTTTTCTCTCTTCGTAGATATACCTAGCGGAACTCCTTAGTTGCATTATTGCGACACAAATACCAAATGTTCGTCCATAGTCAACGGTTGTCATTCGAAAAATCGACTGATATTGCGGTTTTGTGTAAAAGAGGTATCGTTTTCGTTAAGTGCTGGACGAACCAGGCCTTTATTGTGATTCAGAATAGCCCGGGAATATTCAGAATATTCAGAATAGCCCAGAATATTCAGAATATGCCGTACGCTGTGCATTATACGGCGAAAGCATACTTTCCTTGTCGTCATCACCCTGGCCTTATGTGATAAAGGTTTTGATCTTTACATCAATATTTGTTCTGCACACCCACACGAGGTGTAAGGCCAAACTAAGCTGTTAGGGCTACGTGTCCATTATTGACATCCCGTAGGCCTTGCAGCTTAGCTCAAATAGGTGCAAACGCACTTTTACCTGAGTCCTTGTTGCAAACTGGCTCAATTGCAAGACATGTGCATTACCAATATGTTTCTTTCGCTGATTTATTTGTATTTGCAAACTATAACCAGCCTTTGTGTATGGCGACTTCCATCATGTCTGGACGTTGGCCAGGCAGTCTGATCATCCTTTCCACAAAAAGGCATTTGCTGTAATTATCATTATAATATTTATCAGGACGTCGTTAGCGACGGCTGGTTGCCGCTTCCGCACGCTATGCAGTGTTGCTGAAGGCTATGCAGGTCAGGAAGTGCGTAATTACTCATATCACGGCCGAAAAGGCAATGTCACCATTGAGTAGCCAACTACAAAGCGCTGGTTGTTGTTAATCATGTCTCACTTACAAAAATGTCTGCAAGCAACAATCTAATTTGTTGACGTGAACGATAGGCTATCAGCTCTCGATTTTATTCATGATGCATTTTTTTTAGTTGGCCGAATGACGGAAATCAATTTCACCAAAAACAGAATTCTTACTATTCGAATCAGCAATGGAAGTTTTGTGTGCCGTACAGAAGAAAAACATTCGCTAGCTGCACAACGTGAACGGTGTGTGCTGTGTGATGTTTTCATTTTGCTTTCAGAATCAGTTCACATTTTGAACTAATGGTAAGACGGCGTGTGTGTATGGCACACGGTAAGCCTTTCAGCTGTGCGGTTCAGAATCCTTTGGAGCGGTATTTGTCGGCTTCATCTTCGGCGTTTTTAGGCACTGCCTTTAGAGCTGCGCGGTTCGATAGATGAGCTTCTACCGCTCCCGAGGTGTATTTGCTGTGTCTGTGTGTGTGTGTGTCGGCTCGGCGGCGGCGGCCGGCGTGTGGCGGCTAAATTGTTGACGTACCGGAATGTCACTTGCATACGTCAATCCGCCGACGGCTTTCAGGCGGCGGCGGCGGCGCCGGCGGCACGCTGCCGGTCCAAATATTCAGACGCAGTCAAAGGCCGTCCAAACAACGCGAAATGTGAACTATTACGAAGTCACAAACCGGATGAATTAGTATTAAAATATTGTTATTTAAAGAAAATGCAATATCCAATGCAATAAATTATATCAAGCACGAAAAGGTTCGCAGGAAATTCATCGGCAAAATGCCAAGTATCAAATGGAGTGGCGCAAAAGTGAACGGTAGACATTGATTGAAAGTATATGGACTGTGGAGTGTCAGAGTATCGCATGCAACTGTTTGGAGTGACTACATGTTAGTTTGCAAGATCTACAGGGTGTTTCAAAACTGTTCTCTAGTTTTTCCTCTGCTTATAAAATGTGCAATGTGCTTCAAATGAAATTGATTCACATATCATCGTAAACTCCAGTGGCGTTGCCACATCATTTTGAGTGGGGGGGGGGGGGGGCAGGGGCAGCCAGAGGTTTGGGGGGCGAGGGGCAGCCCGTAGGGCTAATGTTAAAGCCTGCGAATCTGGGGGGGGGGGGGGGGGGGTGGGGGGGGGGGGGGGGGGGGGGGGGGGGGGGGGGGGGGCTCCGGCCGGAGCGGTCCTGGGGGCCCGGCCTCCCTCCTCCCCCCCCCCCCCCCCCCCCCGGTGGCGACGCCCTTGGTAAACCCAATGTTACATGAGCTGCTCGAGCTGAGCTGCTTGAGCTGAGCTGAGCTGAGCTGAGCTGAGCTGAGCTGAGTAAGGATGCTCCTTCTAAGGCTCAAGTTAAGGTTCTGGGATGATGTATCAGCGGTCAATATATGCTGCTAACATTCATTGTTTTCTGTTTAGTTTTGGGAAATTACTTTGCGTTGACTTTGTTACCCAATGCCCATTATGTTTCCTTCTCCCAAAGTTCATTGGTTGCATGTTTGTCTTCTCCAATTTGCATTGCCTGCGTTCGCTGCCACCATTTGGCTAATGACAATCCCTATGCGAAATATACCAATGTGAAATACCACTCCAAAGAGTGTCCGCTGGTATAGCTCAGACGGGAGGGCGCTGAGCTGCAGATCTGATCTACCCTGGCAAGATGGGTTCGAGGCGCTACAGCGCTCGCTATTTGCTCCTGGCGGGGATGACCTGCGGCCGGTGACAGCGGCCGCGTCCAAGGTCAGATGAAGCCAGAAAGCCGGGCGAACCGTCCTCAGTCGTTAGGGGGCGTTACACCTTCGCCGCTAAATTCTGCTGATGACCTAGAATTGCTTG
>JAXIVJ010010042.1:0-42500 GCA_036785665.1 Chirona hameri
AACTTTTTCACGAAAAAATTGTTTATCTTGGAAGATATTCAACTTTTAGTTTTAAGCGGAAAGTTGGTTTGGTGACGTCATTATTTTTTAATAACAGGGAAATCCTTTGTGCTGCCAAATGTATGGCATATTTTTTTTTTCGACATCTATTGCGCAGAACCACCCGGTGTCTAGATTGGCTAGCACTATTAGCTGGAGTTGTTGCAGCAATTGGCCGCCAGGGACCGCTAGTGAGCCAGGGTGTTATGACGTCGCAAGCAAATGGTCGCAACTAAATATTGATTGATGGATTTATTTATAAATAAATACATATTTAGTGTTAAATATTTAACTGGTACCATTTGCTTGCGACGTCATAACACCCTGGCTCACTAGCGGTCCCTGGCGGCCAACTGCTGCAACAACTCCAGCTGATAGTGCTAGCCTCTAGATTGCGAACCACCCGGGATCGAGAAATGAAAGACGAAAATATTCCAAGGCTGACCTTAAAACAAGTCGACTATCATTACCAGTTGGGTGTAGAGAGACGACGCTATCGGTTTAAAGGCCCTATCCAAATACACATGAGCCGTATTTTTACAGATGTCAAAATCAAACTCGAATATCTTTTTGATTAGATCATTGTGGTTGTTTTAACTGCTACCATACTTAATTTCAATGCCAAGCCATCAAAATGGCTATCTCAACTCAAATATAATGTTAAGGTGGGATAGTCCCTTTAACATAATCAGATATTCGTTGCGCAGCAAGACTATCTATTAATATTTCCAGTCAACCAAGCAGAGAAGCAAAAACATAAGCATTCAACGCTCACCTAAGTCGAAACAATGATTTTGCAGTGTTTGACAAAATTTCGTTGGACAACCAAATAGCGCCTCGCAATCTTACGGATACCATTTGGAAAAGTCCTTTGTGGATATATCTGAGACCGGAAATATCCCATATCCGTGCTTATTATTTATCCCAATTTTACTATGTTCGAGTTACTTTGGCAATCTTAATTCAAGCTTGTATTACGGTGGTTGTATTCCCTTAATACCACCACGGCGCGTGGACACAAATGAAGTCGGCCACTGTTGCGACTCAGCCGGCCCAGTTCTCCGTTCTCGCGGGCGGCAAACCAGTCCCTGGGTACCGCGTGAGATAATCATAGAGCGTGTCGTCTAGTGGAGGCGGGCTCCAATTCAGAAACACCCGCTCTCCCCTCTCTCTCTCTGGCCGGACGGCGGGCTTCCAATTCCCGCTCCCCGCCCACCACCACCCAGCTACAGCTACAGCTACACACACCTGCAATCCTGCCGACCAGAAGCAGCCGTCACCAATTCATTACACTGAATCAGCGCTGGGCGCGCTTTAATATTCATAACCAGCGGCCGGCTGGACGAATTAAACAGCGGGCTGCCGGCTGTCGGCGCATCTGCCGCCGTGTCCAACGGCAGGCGGTGGAACGGGATGGTGGTGGGGGGGGGGGGGGGGCGGGCTGCCGGCTGTCGGCGCATCTGCCGCCGTGTCCGACGGCAGGCGGTGGAACGGGATGGTGGTGGTGGGGGGGGGGGGGGGGCGGGCTGCCGGCTGTCGGCGCATCTGCCGCCGTGTCCGACGGCAGGCGGTGGAACGGGATGGTGGTGGTGGTGGTGGTGGGGGGGGGGGGGGGGGCGGGCTGCCGGCTGTCGGCGCATCTGCCGCCGTGTTCGACGGCAGGCGGTGGAACGGGATGGTGGTGGTGGGGGGGGGGGGGGCGGGCTGCCGGCTGTCGGCGCATCTGCCGCCGTGTTCGACGGCAGGCGGTGGAACGGGATGGTGGTGGTGGGGGGGGGGGGGGGTGCAGAGAGGGGGTAGAAGGTGAGGCAGAGGGGAGGAGGCAGTCTACGACGGCCTGCAGGAAGACACGGGATGGCGGAGATAGAGGAGAGCAAGAGGCTGAGGGGATGAAGAGGTGGAGGTGGAAGAGAAACCGTTGAGAAAGAGCGGGGAAGAAAGGCGATAGAGGAGTGGAGTAGGTAGCAGCAGGCCGAAGAAGAACGTAGCTATGAAACGTTAGGTCAGAGGCAGAGGATCAGGGGTGAGGACAGGTGACCATGACCAGAGGGCCAGAGGCACCGAACATGCTGCAGAGGTTGGACGACACAGCAGCTTCGAGTATAACGGGACCGACTCCGGTTCGGGACGAGGCTAGTCAGCCCAGGACTGGGCCGGGCGGCGGCAGACAGCAGACCTCAGACGGCAGACTTCTGACGCCGCTCTGACCGGCGCCACATCACAGACGGCAAACATCACATATCAGACGGCAAACATGGCCGCACACGCCCTGGGAACGCAGACTACGCTCTTCTCAGGCCGGCTGAATAATACATGGGGCCCCGGAGGCGGAGGCGGAGGGCCGGACCGCCAGAGACGGCCGGACGCCCAAACTCGGCCGCCCTGAGTTCCGCCTCTTCCCTGGATCCATTAGTCTGGTGCAGAGCGGCCTAATTTGATTGAAACGGCCGCCACGCCGTGCCAAAAAGGCTTGCGCCAAGTTTGCGGGCTGCCGACGCACTCTGCTCCTGGGCGGACAATGTACGTGCCATTCATACCGATCTGTGTCAGCGGCTGTCGGCGGCTGCCGGCGGCCGCAGACGAGGTCGGGACACGGGACACGGGCGCCGCCACCGCCCGCTGTCCACATCCGGAAGTGGAGAACATAGGAAAATGATGACAAATACCAGACAACGTTCGCAAACGCCTACAACGTGCCGTTTGTTTAGCAAGATATCAAACGTCTCATATTTTGCGCTACGCTTTGGTTAGTTACACCTGTGCACATTTCATAAGCATGTCTTCACAGCCCCAATAATAAACATCACCAACATCGCTAATCGTTCAGATACGAAAAACCGCGCATTGGTTCGAGTGATTTTCTGTCATTCATGTCATTCCTTCGCGTTCATCAAGTGTACTTTATGAAATACACAATCATGTCAGCTAAGTTCATAACAGTCAAGTTTATGCCGCGCCATGTAAATTTCTCCCGCGTTAGACACATTGTTGATAACCGTCGTTAAATCTGAGGCAGAGTTATTACGGCATTAGGCGAGTCTCTACGGAGTGAACACAATGATCAAGCTCGACTCTCGGCGGGATCGTATTTCCGCGGAGCCGGAGGAAGCCACATGCAGCGCTGTCGTCGCCGGAAGCGGATACGCTGTCCAGTGTCCACCCGTGGTCACCGCCACCGGGAACGCAGATATTGGAAGGATGTCCAGTGTCCACCCGTGGTCACCGCCACCGGGAACGCAGATATCGGAAGGATGTCCAGTGTCCACCCGTGGTCACCGCCACCGGGAACGCAGATATTGGAAGGATGTCCACTGTCCACCCGTAGTCACCGCCACCGGGAACGCAGATATCGGAAGGATGTCCAGTGTCCACCCGTGGTCACCGCCACCGGGAACGCAGATATTGGAAGGATGTCCACTGTCCACCCGTAGTCACCGCCACCGGGAACGCAGATATTGGAAGGATGCATTACTGTTGCATTGGGGCAGCACTTGAGTATTTTACATTGCGTGGAAGTGCCTTCGACCTGATGTTTTCGGAAACTTAACCCTATTCCCTGCGGAGGGGGGCAGATTCTGCCCCCGGTGGTTTTTCGCTTGCTGCTCCTAAACTGCTGGGCCTAGCGTCTTGAAACTTTCCAACTTTTCCATCATTGATTTACACGTGTTGTCGAAATTTTAACAAAATCGGCCCCGCAGAGGCGGTGCCAGGCTCCTGTTTTTGGGAGGGTATTACGAATGCGGTTGTGTGGCGCATACTTCTTTCGTAGTTTGCGGTGCAATAAATGCGTCAGAAACATTTTCACTGCAATATGCATCATACATACTGGGATTGAACATATTTGTTTGCGGCAGAGGCGCACTCAGGTACACAAAGAAATGGGAGGCGATACCCTCCTTCAAATTAGGTCCACCTTCAAATTAGCAAGATGGTAAAGCGTTACGCGCATGGTGCCCCCACGTTGTTTACCTGGATCCGCCTATGCGCAATATAATATATTTAACCAATTACAGCAAATAATGTCCACATGTGACGTTCATATCGTCCTAAACAATCACCAACAGCACATATTCGTTATCAGAAAATCCCCCATTTTACATCCCCTGAATACGCATATGATTTGTAATTTTGGTACTTGTCTTTTGATACGTTGAAGACCAGTACATTTCAAGCTCAAAAATGTTTGTTGCATGGAAATCGGCCGAACCACATGACCGCAATGACCTTTAAAAAAAACGTATTTGTTTGCCCCTGGCCCCCATTTTTGAACAAAAAAATACATTTTGGCGTCCAAAAAGAAATGTATTTTCATGACAAATCGAATGGTGTTTGTCCCATCGAAATCGACCGAGCGGTCCTCGATATCTCTGGGGGAAGGGGGGGGGCAGAATCTGCCCCCCGCAGGTTAACGTAATTCTGGCCGCCCGCAGGGGTTAATCGAAATGTTTGTTGTGTTTTATGATTTGCTGTATATATTTGTTATCTGATTATGCCATCGTATCCCGATGATTGAATCTCAGAACCAAATATATTCCCTATGTGTTGACGTCTACCGATGCCTTACAGATGACGGCGCGGCGGTGCCGAGAGGACAGACCGTAGGGCCGCCGCGGGCAGGCAGACGCGGGCGGGGTCGTGGCGGCTGGCTGCGACAGCCTGCCTGGCCGAGAGGCAGCCTCCCGCCTCTCCGCCTCTCCGCCCCTCCTCCGGACGACACACCGGCCGGGCCGGCGGCCGGCGCGCGGCAGAATCATCCACCAACCAGCCGGGCCGGACCCGCCGGCGACAGTCGGCCGCCTAATCAGAATACACGGCCGGACCGACCCGCCGTGCTCGCCGTCCGCCGAGGATTACCAGCAGACCGTTTGTCCAGCGGGCAGCCAGCCCATATTGGCTGCACGAATATATCGTCGGTGCAAAGGAACACAAATGACAGCAAATCGCCGTAATAGCGAGCGACGACTCGGCACCCTGTCGCCACCCTGATACTGTGCCGCTGCAGACTCGGCACCCTGTCGCCACCCTGATACTGTGCCGCCGCAGACTCGGCACCCTGTCGCCACCCTGATACTGTGCCGCCGCAGACTCGGCACCCTGTCGCCACCCTGATACTGTGCCGCCGCAGACTCGGCCTGTCGCCACCCTGATACTGTGCCGCCGCAGACTCGGCACCCTGTCGCCACCCTGATACTGTGCCGCCGCAGACTCGGCCTGTCGCCACCCTGATACTGTGCCGCCGCAGACTCGGCCTGTCGCCACCCTGATACTGTGCCGCCGCAGACTCGGCCTGTCGCCACCCTGATACTGTGCCGCCGCAGACTCGGCCTGTCGCCACCCTGATACTGTGCCGCCGCAGACTCGGCACCCTGTCGCCACCCTGATACTGTGCCGCTGCAGACTCGGCACCCTGTCGCCACCCTGATACTGTGCCGCCGCAGACTCGGCCTGTCGCCACCCTGATACTGTGCCGCCGCAGACTCGGCACCCTGTCGCCACCCTGATACTGTGCCGCCGCAGACTCGGCCTGTCGCCACCCTGATACTGTGCCGCCGCAGACTCGGCACCCTGTCGCCACCCTGATACTGTGCCGCTGCAGACTCGGCACCCTGTCGCCACCCTGATACTGTGCCGCCGCAGACTCGGCACCCTGTCGCCACCCTGATACTGTGCCGCTGCAGACTCGGCACCCTGTCGCCACCCTGATACTGTGCCGCCGCAGACTCGGCCTGTCGCCACCCTGATACTGTGCCGCTGCACAGCCAGCGGTGGCGGCCGGCGGTTTGTCTTGGGACCGAGAGCAGTTTGCTTCCTGGATAACGTCGGCACTGAACTAAGGTCAATCAATATACTCACTCGCCGCCGAACCGGCAGTGGTAAGGAGGCCGTCCGACATCGCGGCATGGATTATAATGTCATACAGGCATGCTGACGCGCTGTCACATAGATACGGATGATGTCGTACCAGCTCACTAAAATGTCACGATTTCATCAGTTAATACATTGGCATAGTGCTAAGAGCGATTCAAGGAAGAACCATGTAGCTATAGAGGAATACTACCAACAGATATACACCGGTAGGCTGTAACAATAACATGAATATAACATGAACTGTACAGAACGAGTCAAAATATAACAAAGACAATATCACACAAATTGAACACCACGCCATGCTTAATTAGTCGCGAAAGCCTGCCCTCCGACTCGTTCCAAAGCTCATGCAATTCCGTCTCAAAGGAGACAACATGTTTGGCTGGTAGATTGGCAGGTTCATTGGCATTCGTGACGTCCTTAGTTTGAACCATTCTTCTACAAACTGGGTTCACGAAGGTATATGACGCCATTTCAGGCAAATGAAGGGCTGTTTAGTGACATTTCGGCCGAATGAAGAATGACACATCGGAGATCCCGGATACGACTCAGCTGTCATAGAACACCACTCGTTTATATACGCATGACAGTCGGCCCTGGCGTACTAAGGCGCCTGTCACACCCCACTTCCCTGACTGCCAGCGTTTATTTACATACCTTATATCGCCACTGCATCATGTATTACCCTCATGATGGCACGACCGTCTGAGAACTCGGCCTTGGTCTGGACCCGGACCCACCACCGCCAGCTCACCGCCCACGGTTCGTTGGAAGGTGGCGGAGGGCTCAAAAGATGGCGAGTCATGCCATTCGAAAGTTTACCTCATGAGGATCTCAGATATGTATTTTTTTAAATCTGTCGAGGGCTTTTTTGCTAATGCCTTTTTGGCGAAATCTCGCAACTTTTCGGATGGCCGATGCTACCGCTTACGTTGGGGCAAATAGGCTGGCAAATGGCATATGTGCAAACTCGTTACAGCCTGTAGAGGCTGTAAAAATCCGAGATAACAGTTTGATAGCCCAGTCTCTTGTCAGTAATTTGATTTAAGACAATTTAATTTATCTCAAACATCGTACCTTTCACAGCGTATTCCGCAAACCATTATTTGGCAACTAAAACCGAAGAACATGACGTCACTCTGACGTCATTCCCGGTTGACCTATCATAACCTCACCTTTTTCCTTTGGCCAACGTGTGTATAATTGATGTGAGAGAAGGTACTGCAAGATTGGTGACGATATCTGTGTTGGTTTAAGAGTTATTGCAAAATAACGGGAGGGGGGATAGCCGCCCCCCCCCCCCCCCCAGTAAGTCGCGGGTTAACACAGAAGATATAAGCGTTTGATTGATACAAAGAACGCAAAAAATCGTGACCTTCGATGACCTCTAAATCTGACCTTAGAGGTCAGCCGGACCTAAAAGTTGGTCTGCATGTTTCTTAAAAGTTGGAGTGCATGTGTACCAATTTTTATCAAAATCGGAGGGGGTCGGATACGAAACCCCTCTTCTTTTTTGTGCGATTTGACATGGAATGCACCTTATATCAACAGCATGAGGTTCAGCTATCAGTTGGAGGTTGTTTTACAGGCTGTAACGAGTTTGCACATACGCCATTTGCCAGCCTCTTGCCCTAACGTAAGCGGTAGCATATCGGTCACCCGAAATGTTCCGAAATTTCGACAAAAATAGCATTTACAAAAAATCCCTCGACAGATTTTGCACTCAAAAAAATATATATAGATCTGAGATCCTCATGAGGTAAGCTTTTGAATGGCATGACTCATCTGTTGAGCCCTCCGACACCTAACGAACTGTGCGCCGGGAGACAGCCAGCTCCGCCCGCCCGGCAGCGTGTCCCGTCGCGCTCTCCAATCACCGCCGGAACTTACCGCCGGAATCACCGCCGGAACTCACCGCCGGAACTCACCGCCGGAACTCACCGCCGGAACTCACCACCGGAACTCACCGCTGGCACTCACCGCCGGAACTCACCGCCGGAACTCACTGCCGGAACTCACCGCCGGAACTCAACGCCGGAACTCAACGCCGGAACTCACCGCCGGAACTCACCGCCGGAACTCACCGCCGGAACTCACCGCCTCCGACCATCAGGCAGACATCGCGATCGGTGCCAACTTACCGCCTCGTACGAGTCGTTGTGGTAGATGACGTAGTTGATGATGCTCTCTGCCGAGTGCGAGGGTTGGTCCCAGACCAGCTCGGCCGTGGTGGCGTCCTCCTTCACCACCCGCAGCCCGTTCGGCTGGCTCGGCACTGTCGGAAGGGTCAGACCGGGTCAGACCGGGTCAGATTGGGTCAGACCGGGTCAGACCGGGTCAGACCGGGTCAGACCGGGTCAGACCGGGTCAGACCGGGTCAGACCGGGTCAGACCGGGTCAGACCGGGTCAGACCGGGTCAGACCGGGTCAGACCGGGTCAGACCGGGTCAGACCGGGTCAGACCGGGTCAGACCGGGTCAGACCGGGTCAGACCGGGTCAGACCGGGTCAGACCGGGTCAGACCGGGTCAGACCGGGTCAGACCGGGTCAGACCGGGTCAGACCGGGTCAGACCGGGTCAGACCGGGTCAGACCAGGTCAGACCAGGTCAGACCAGGTCAGACCAGGTCAGACCAGGTCAGACCAGGTCAGACCAGGTCAGACCAGGTCAGACCAGGTCTAACCGGGTCAGAACGGGTCATAAAGACATAAAATAAAAGTACAACGAAGAGCCTCTCGGGCCCATCCGCGGTTGCACATCCCCTCTTACCAGTCTCGCCCCTTTTCACATTATTTTGTTTTTAACCTGCCCAAAAGAACCCTAATCCCACGAGCATTTATGAACCCTAGTCCCTTCTCTGTAAAGTATTTATCTAATCTAATTTTGAAGGAAGCAAGAGTCACTCAAGAAGCAAGGAAGCAAGAGTCACAAGAGTCAAGAATCTGCCCTCCTTCCCGGATTTTCTCAATAACTTGAAAGCTATGATGATATCAACGTCAAACTTTCAGAACCTAATGCTGCATTAATTATAAGTCTTCTCACCAAATTCCAATGAAATTGATGTAGTATTTTGGGAGATAGAGGTTTTAATGACGTCATGTCAGTGTCATGCAATTTTTGGTGGAAAAACGATACATATTTGAACAATCTTAAGCATTAGCGTTTTGAAAAATTAGCAAAACAAATTCGTCAAAAGGAACGAAATGGCATTCTCTTAAAAATAGCTATCTCGGATTTACGAAATTATGTTTTTGACCCACAGAAATAAAAAATAAATGTTTTGTTCAGTGGAAAAATCCAAAAAATAAATTTGTGTGATTTTGACAAGTGAATTTCTTGAGCTCAAATACCAAAATAAGTTAACCGGCCAAAATCCACGGAGGGAAAAAATGGGGTACCATTTTGTCACGAAAAGATCCCCCTCCCCCCCCCCCCCCCCCCCAAGTGGCTGGATCCGCCACTGGCTGAAGGTGCCTTCATTAATAACCTGACCGACCTAATGACACCAATTACATCAATCTTATCCTGACAAACATGGCCCTCTCCCTTCTGCTCACTCGTCTTCAGATTCTTTGCAACTGGCTCCCTCTACCACATGACTGGCGACGGGCATGGAGTGTCCAAGGCTACGGTGTGCCGGGTGATCCGCAGAGTGTGCCAAGCAGTGCTCCGTGCCTTCCTACACACCATCCACTTCCCCCAGGGGATGCGCTTCAGGCAACTGAGGCGCGCTTCCGGGCGGTCGCCGGACTGCCCGAGGTGATCGGTGAGTGATGTAATGAGGCTGGTAACATCAGGGTGAGCAAAGTTAGTGACTGCTGACACTTAGCACAGGTTCACCTCAATCAGCGGCAAATCAACATGAACAAACATGTGACCACATCTGTGTCCGGTACTCCCGGACGCGAATCATGTACACGAATCCATGGCCAATAGCAATTTCAAGTGATATAGGTAGATAGGTAACTCGAGATACAAAAAGGCCAACATCTCTTTTGCATCCACAGTTTTCTCATTGCAATCCGCGTGTTTCGGTTGGTAATATGTTGATGCGTCGCAGGATGCATTGACGGCACACACGTCAACATGCGCGTGCCCGTGATGCAGCGAGAGGTGTACCTCAACCGGCACCATCAGACGTCGATGAATGTCATGGCAGTCTCCGGGGCTGACCTCACATTATCGTAAGTCAGCGTGTACGCTCCTGGCAGGTGGCACGGCTCGCGGGTGATGCGAAAGTCCGGCCTGCCACCACTGTGAGTGTTCGCCACTACTGCCACCACTGTAAGTATTTGTTTTTATGTGGGGGAGGTCGGACTTTTACGGGGCCATCTCTAAATTCAGAGCTGGGATTCGATGCGATTTTGCGATACAGCTCGTCCACCAAGTCCAGGCAAATCAAGAAAACGTCATAACAATGCATTCGCCGCTTTGAACAGTGTCGCCCAAGGCCTGCTGGGAGGCAAGGTCATTCTGGGGGACTCCGCCTACCCGCTCCTGTCCTGGCTGATGCCACCATATCCAAACCCGGACACACCCGCACAAGAACGGTGAGAGCAATGTTGCAACAATGAATCCATCTCTAAAGTATCCAATGAATCCAACTCCAGTAATGTATCAAACTCTAATGTATCAAAATGTACTGGACGAAAACACTGGCATTTGGTTTGCATGAAACTAGCAATGGGGTGGGGGACAATTTTGTAAGGTGCCATTTTTTTGGGTTCATAAAAACAAGGATAATTGTTCATAATGTTTGTATTAGGAAAAATGCGAAATGAACTCAAAAATGATTAAAAACTAAAACAATGAAGCTCATGTCCTTGTAGTTGTGACATCACGACAATCATGAAAAACAAAAGTGACGTCACAAATCACGAGTGTCGTGACGTCAAAAAAAAATCAAGAAAGTTCTATAAAAAAATATGATAAGTTAAGAGGAAGTATTAAGACAGAAGGCGGTCTAAGATGTGTGTGAGTAGTATATCGAAAAATCGAGAGAAATATGCTGAATTTCTTATGCGTAAAAACCCACTACCTGTCCCCCACCCCAGTGTTCTGAAAAAAGTGTTTTTGGGTGGAAAATGACACCTAGGTGAATTCTTTTTCACCTCACTGGAAATGGCAAAAGTCGCGTTTTAGCCTCGTGAAAATTCAATGAGTGGCATATGCCCAAGCAGCTAGACTATTATCATCTCAGAACTAAAAGATCAATTCAATTTCATTCAAATTCCTGGCTTTTCAGCGAAAATGTAGTTACCAGTAACACAAAGTACGCAATATTGCGGGAAATGTTCACAGTATTCTGGTATCTGGCTCATGAAATAATGTTTTTAGGCCTGATGGTATACGTGTCATAATTTAGTAGCCTCGTAAAAAGTGAGGCGAAAACGAGGTCGATTGACACCCTGTTGGATCTTAATTTCAATGACGGAAATTAATAAACGGCAAAGGAAACTAATTATGTCACCAAATAAAGCAATCATTTGTGTACATTTTCTGAAAGTTTCGTGCATTTTCACCCATTCGCTTGAATGTCATGCCAAATCATGTTAACCCTTGTATTTTTTTTTCACTATTTTCGCGCTGCCTTTTTCAGACTGCGTTGTTGGTATTTTTTTTTCATTTTTCCCAAAAGCAAAGACAACTGATACAGCTGTTGATATCTAAAATAATACAAAATCATCTACTGGTTCTGGAAGAATACTTTTCTTCTGTGAAAATGAGTAAACTTCTCAAAAAGACATTAAAGTTTACTGCCACTTTTGACATGATGTGATGGCCAAAAGGACGAGTGTCCATTGGACACCCTGTAAATATCTCAGCAATAATGAAAAAATACGACATATTATCAAATATATTAGTTGTTTTCGACTGAATTGATGAATTGTCTTATCAAAAACCTAGTTTTGTATCATTCCATGGTATTTTTTTGTGCCACAATTGTCGAATAAGTGCCAACCTGTTCGGCCAAAGCACCTCGCAATCCACCTCGCGATTTTGCTAGACCTAGAAATTAGCATCGCTTTGCTTTCCTTGTCCTGAATTGACGCATCTGACGCATCGTTTACAAATACTGGCGCAGTGAACATGCAGTGAGTCTTCACATGGGAGGAGACAGCATTAGTAAAATAACCATGGGAGACAGAACCTAGGATATTTTTTACGAAGCACATTGTTGGAGTTGGCAAGTCCAGTAAGAATTTATGCATTCCTACAAATATTTTTTTTAGGAAGCTTTCAGCTGTTTTTCATACCTTGACCTTTAGTAGTACTTTGAAAGAAATACATTTTAACAAAAGATTGCCTGAAGTCAAAGATTCATTCAATGTGTGAGCTCATCAGTTTGTCCATTTCCAAATTTTATCATGGTTTCTCAAATTGTTTTCAACCTAGCCACCCCCAACCTAGCTTGGACAGAACCTGGGATTTCTTAGGAAGCACAGTGTTGGACATCCCTGTAAAAATCAATGTGTTTCTTACAAATATTTGTGAATAGCTTTCAGTTGTTTTTCATGTGTTAATGTTTTTTTCATCTGTAAAGAATATGTGTGAGCAAAAGGCTGTTTAGGGTCAGATAAGTATTTAATGAGTGAGCACATAGCCAGTGTGTGTCCACTATATTTATTGTGGTAGCGGTAGGCCATAGGGTAAAGTGTAAACTGCTGTAACCCCAGAACACATCTTAACATCAGACTTGTCATGCTATCAAATCAGAATGTAAACAATACTGAGGAACTGAGGCACAGTGAGTCAGTATTGTCTGCATTCTGATTTCTGATAGCATGTAAAATCCAAGGTTAGGACATATATACCTTACCTTACCTTATTGTCATCAGGATATATGGCCTGTCAGAGTCAGGACCCGTTCTTGCCAAGTTCAATGGTTGAAGCCTATCTCAATCTGAGTCAGGAAGCAAGTACCAGATGCCCTCCCAGTGTTGATCAAGTCTGTTTTCGAAGACGTTGAGAGACATGTCCGAAGATTGGCATACCCTATCTCCATATAATTTCAAAATATGTGATATTCATTAATTAATAGTATTTGTAACAATTAGAAGAATTACCTTCGGACAATAAAATAAAGGTAATATTTTAATTGTATGTTCTTTCGACTTTCCGTTAGTGTGCTAAACATGTCTTTTTTCATCTGTATGGTGCTGTATGGTGTTCTGTGTGAATGGTCAACTGGTTATATTTTGTAATGCTTATACTGTTGTCATTGTCCAAAATATTCATATCAATGTTATGGCAATTGGATGTTGTAATTTAATTTTGCAACCACAAATTTGAAGTTACATAATTTATGTTTATTACAATTTACAAGCAATACATAATGTTTCAGAGATTTTCATATTGGAAGTGAAATCTGTGGTAGAATTTTGGAGGGATTGTTATTGAAGCAGAAGGGCCCAATTCATTTTGATTGAATAATACCCTGCACTGCATTGTAATGCACTGCATGTTATGAGTACTGATCATAGGTTAGATACAATGACCCTGGAAATTGTATTGGTGGATCTATCTGATGGATACATTTATTGATTAATAACTTATAAATGAAGAGGAAATACATTTTTGATCAATGATGAGGCAATGTGAGGACATTAGGAAACATATTGTGTATGGTTGGGTGGAGTGTGCAAATTGAGTGTCCTCCAAAATATAATTATTTAATAGTGTCATCTCGTTAATTTGAAGAAAATCATAGGATATTCTTTAATATGGGTAGGACAATGTAGTATTTTATGCATTGGATCTTCAACATTTGTGGAGATTATATATGAAGTATAGATTATAGTTCCTATTTATATTGGAAATTTCCTTTATCGATTAAAAAAAAAATCCAAAAATAAAATTACTCATAAAAAAATCCATTCGACCTCGTTTTCACCTCATGAACAAAGCTGAAACTACCTCGGAGACACCCTGTTGAATATCGATTTCAGAACACTGCGGCCCACCCCATTGTCTGTTAATCAACAATGTATAATCAGTTACTTGGTTGCAACTTATTTGCGCATACATAACAAAGAACATTTATGTACGACCACGTTACGCTCGTCCCAGGTTCAACAACGTCCACGCGATCACGCGGTGCACGGTGGAGCGCGCCTTCGGCATGTTGGAAGATGCGATGGCAATGCCTCCTCGAGCGACTCCGCTCCCAGTCGGTATAGACGAACATCGGCATCGTGATGTTAGTGAATGAATGGGACGTGGGATTACAACACGACTTCAACTGATTCCCGGCGAGCAAAACATTGCATTGACGACTGCGTATTGACATGTTGTATTGACGATTGTATTGACATAAAGACATAAAAGAGAAGTGCAATAAAGAGCCTCTTGGGCCCATCCGAGGTTGCACATCCTCCCCCTTCTACCAGTCTCGCCCCTACAAATCGTCTTACTCTACCTGCCTAAAAGAAGTCTACTCCCACGAGTATTTATGAACTAATCCTTTCTCTGTAGAGTATTTATCTAATCTAATTTTGAATGAAGCAAGTGACAGACGTCACTGCAGCAGCGCCATCCCCTGGTAGCTTATTCCAATGTCCTACAATCCTTCTACTGAAAAATGACTGTCGTAGCCTACTGCCTAGTCCTACATAGTTTCATAATTAGTTTATGCTGATGACCTCTACCTCGGTTTTCTCTATTGAACTAAAGCATTCCCTATTAATACCCAGAATACTGACCGTTTACAAATTTGAAGAATTCAATTAGATCTCCTCTTAGCCTTCTATATCTAAGTGAAAACATGCCAAATTTCTTTAATCTATCTTCATAAGGCAAACTACCAACACTATTTACCATTTTCCCCCCTTTTTTAACTCTTTCTAATAACCAGATTATCTCATCTTGCACACAATACTTCAAATGTGGTCTAATGTATGCACAATAGAGTTTTGTTATCACCTCTTCACCTTTGTAAGAAACATTTCTGTTAGGAATACAACGAATAGAAAGGCAAAAATGGCAACAACTCTTTGCCTCTGCGCAGGACCTGCTTCGTCCTACACAACCTGTGTACGCGGGCCGGCGACAACGGCGACTGGCTGGTGGCCGCTGCCTCGGCGGCGGCGGCGGCGGCTCCGGCGGCTGCACCGCCGGTCCAGGTGGACGCCGCCGCACCCGAGCAGGCCGCTGGCGAAGCAGACCAGCGGCGGCGCGGCCAGGCGCGCCGCAACGGGCTAGCCCAGAGGCTGGGCTAGCAGAACAGAACGGTGCAGAACGGAGCAGAACGGAGCAGAACGGAGCAGAACGGGACCGGACCGGGACCGGACCGGACCGGACCGGATGGGATGGGACGAGATGGGACGAGATGGGACGAGATGGGACGAGATGGGACGAGATGGGACGAGATGGGACGAGATGGGACGAGATGGGACGAGATGGGACGAGATGGGACGAGATGGGACGAGATGGGACGAGATAGGACGAGATGGGACGAGATGGGACGAGATGGGACGAGATGGGACGAGATGGGACGAGACGAGACGAGACGAGACGAGACGAGACGAGACGAGACGAGACGAGACGAGACGAGACGAGACGAGACGAGACGAGACGAGACGAGAAGGGACGGGACGGGACGGGACGGGACGGGACGGCACGGCACGGCACGGCACGAGACGGCACGAGACGGCACGAGACGGCACAGGACAGGACAGGACAGGACAGGACAGGACAGGACAGGACAGGACAGGACAGGACAGGACAGGACAGGACAGAACAGAACAGAACAGAACAGAACAGAACAGAACAGAAGAGTTTACTTCGGAGTGATCATCTCTCTCAAGACTTGTGTTAGCAAAATTTGGTTGAGGTCACCTCGCTCCTCGCGAGTTAACTGGTCGTCGGGCATTGACAGCAGCCGGTAATATTGGGCCCCGATTGGCTGGGGGACGGCCGCCGCTGTCCCGGGTCCCAACAAGCGGGCAAGAGTGGCCTGGCGGGGCTCGGTCTCCTGGCGGGGCTCGGTCTCCTGGCGGGGTTCGGTCTCCTGGCGGGGCTCGATCTCCTGGCGGGGCTCGGTCTCCTGGCGGGGCTCGGTCTCCTGGCGGGGCTCGGTCTCCTGGCGGGGCTCGGTCTCCTGGCGGGGCTCGGTCGCCTGGCAGGGCTCGACCGCCTGGCGGGGCTCGGCCGCCTGGCGGGGCTCGGTCGCCTGGCGGGACTCGTCAATTTGTCCGGACATCGTCACCTCCTCCTCCGGCGCCTCCTCCATGATGTTGTCTATCCCGACAAAGGGCAAAGGGACTTAAGTCTCAAACTGATTGCTATTTGAATACAGCATATTGATGGATGGACCTACCCATGATGTCACGCTATTCGCTGCCTTGGCTGAATTGTATCTAAGACCTTGGAATGAATGGTGAATGAATGGATAAACTTGACATTCAATCATTGCAGAAGCCTTTCTTGTGTGCTAACTTTTAACTTCCATATCATAATTTTCCTTTCTACAAAGTAATTAAGTACATACCTACATCATTAAGTACAAAGAAAGGACACAGCGGTATAGGTATGATTAAACATGACATGTAATTTGAGCTAAGCATAAATTAAGTTTCATATCCTTTGGAACAAATTCACCAAAAAAGCAAGCAAGTATGCTTTATTAGTATGAAGTATGAAGTATTGATGAAGCAAGTATGAAGTATTGATATTGTTGCATGCTGACAACTATTCTGTCTTCTATATCTGCTTATTCTAGCTGTAAGGCTGCAGGACAGCTGTGATAGTCATGATTCTGTCGCATGCCAGTAACACGTCAATGCCTGCCACATCGTCTCATTGGTATTGATCTTACATGTGCACTGCAGACAGCTGCTGACTGTCCTGTTCAAGACTCACAATGTAGAGGTGGTGGTTAGTGTTCTAGCATTACAATGCAAAAGCATTGAATATCTGCAACCACTATAACTTGTCTTAAATGTACATTAAAACTTAAAATCAAAATTGGGCTCTTGTGTGGGCAGTTGTCACCTCATTCTGAGTTGACTGTATTGTTTTAAAAAAAAACAAGGTGAAACAATAATGAAATAGGCTAGTTAGCTGAATGGTTTGCTGAATGCTGACCAACCTAAATAAATATCAAAATTGTTTGCAAGACTGTGTTTTGAATGATTGTGGAATGTGGAACTGACAGACGGCATACAGAACTACTGGAATAAAATGCAAGAAGGCCTGCTCCCATAGCTACCACCTGTTAACACCATTGTCTTCACACATACACCCTACATTTGTTCTGGCATATTTGTGTTGACTCAATATGCAAGGTGGGTGGTACATCATGCTCATAATCATACATCTGCGTCAGTATTCATTACACCCCGGTCATTACAGTCTTCTAAGATCCCATCTATGTGCATAAGTAGTATTGGTACATAGTTGTTTGGTACTCAGTCATACTGTATTCTACTATACATACTTTAAATGACATGATATGTGTTGGGTTTGCCATTTTCAATAGTTTCCAAAAGAAAATAATTTTGCTTGAACATATATTTAACAGTATTTCATGCTTAGGGCAAACAGACATAACACTGACTTATAGCCCGCATAGCCCAGCAACCAGTCATGCTGAACAAGCATGCATACAACTGCCAAGACCACGGCCAGCAGTGTCAGAAAAGTGACCCGTTTCTCCATTTTTCTGAACTTGGAAGTTTTTTTCCGTGAAAAATTTGACTGCAAAGGATTATTTTTTTTAGTCTGCGGGTGCAAATGGCTGACGAGCATAAAACATAGACTGATACTTGGCTTTCCGAACAATGGCCGTAACGTGGCAGTGATGCGACACAAATTGTCAAAAACAAAACAAATCGTACGGCGGAAACTCCAGATTCCCAACATCCGAAATTGCTGCAGTGATTTAGGGAAGGAAAACTGGCACGTTTCCAAAAATTAAACCAAAAACTTTTTAAAACCTCCAAAAAAGTATGTACGTATTCAGGCTACAACCCCGCCACCGATGTCATCGGGGCTATGGATAACTCTGGGACACTAAAAAAAAACAAGTTATGCAAAAGACGGCAGTACTTAGACTGAGACTTGAGTCCAGTTTCAGATATACGCATACGCAACGATACAAGGCACCTTTTTAACCCGCGCCGTCCGGGGGGGGGCGTTTAGACGCCCCCCCCCCCCCCCTAAGGTTTTTCGAGGATAGTCAAAAAACGGCGGCGCTGCGCGCCGCCGTTTTTGGCATAGCTGTTCGGGCATCAATTGCCCACATTATGTAAAAAATACCTCTGGTCATCTCAGGTCAGGTCAGGTCACCAGACCAGGTCACGTGACCCCACCTCCAAAAATGTTTCCGGTCGTACCACAGCCACAGTGTTTGGCTGATAAATTTCGTACTTACAGAATTTCATAAGGCCAATAGTACCTACAATACGTTTGTCTCGGATTTGTTTATATCGGTGATCTAAGGTCCGGTCAATTTCGTGACCTCCCCATTATAAGTTAATGGGGAAATAATAAAATGCTTCCTATTCGGAGGATACGAATTATATCAGCCCGATTCCTTCTGGACCATTTTATCATAGGCCATTCTTGAAGTTACAGGTGCAATTTTTGTTCAGTGACCCCTACAGGGTCAGATGAGGTCACCCGAGGTCACGAACACTTGTTTGCCAATAACTCTCGACAAAATGAAGATAGAGAAGTGAAGCTGGCACCAATGTGTTTGTCTCGTCGAGGCACGTCTCCCAATGTGCAACATGACCTAATTGGGTCACAACTTGACCTTGACTTGAGGTCAAATTTATAAGTTGACCTAACCTTGTCATCATGCATGTGATACGAAGCGCCTTGGCGAGACAAACACGATGGCGTCAAAATTATTTCCCTATTTTAAAAAAGAAGATATTTGTGAAAACTGTTTTTCTTTAAAAAAAATTAGTATTTTTGACATTTGATGTGCTCTGAAGCTTAAACTATTGACCTGAGCTAAAATCGGAGGACACTTCGGCATTTAATTTTTCAAGAGCTTTCCATTGTCTTTTTCCGTTTGTTCCTAGCTATCATAGTTCCTGTGATCTGGGGATTTCCGGAACGAAGTCCTAAAACTTGATGATCTGACCCTTGATGACCTCTGGTGACCTCAATATTAACCTGATAAAAAATCCCTGAAATAGTTTCGAAATGAATTTTGACGAGCTTTCGAACGGTGTTTTCGGTTTTTGTCTACGTCTCATAGGAACCGAGTTAGAGGGGCGTCGAACCCCCATTATTCCAATGTCCCTCCCCAAAATACATGATTAATTAAAATAAATTTATGAATAATATTGATAAAGTAATATTACAAATTCATCAATATTTTACAAAACATTTTCCTCTCTGAAAATTCCAATGATTATTTGCATCATCTTGAAAATAAGTTGCATGAGTTTTGTCAGCGCCCGTCCCGACCTACTCCATCGTAGTTACGACGTCGTTACAACGACGGCGTTTCGTGAAACGGGGGTTGGTAAGGATCGTAGGTCCACATGGAGTAGATAACGATCTACGAACCAAAACTACGACGGAGTAGGTACGTTTGGTGAAACGAGGCCCAGCAGTGACATCCCCTGGTAGCTTATTCCAATGTCCTACAACCCTTTTACTGAAAAATGACTGTCGTAGCCTCGTCCTACTTTGTTTCATAATGAGTTTATGCTGATGACCTCTACCTCGATTTTCCCTATTGAACTCAAACATTCCCTTTAAATATTCAGAATGCTGCCCATTTACAAATTTGAAGACTTCAATTAGATCCCCTCTTATCCGTCTATATCCAAGTGAGAACATACCTAATTTCTTTAATCTATCTTCATAAGGCAAACTATCAAGACAATTTACCATTTTTGTTTTCCTTTTTTAACTCTTTCTAACAGGTCAGGTCAGGTCAGGTCAGGTCAGGTCAGGTCAGACGGGGACAGATCAGAAGGGGTTGGGCAATGTCAGGTCAGTCAGATAACGTTAAGTCAGGTGGGAACTGGTCAGATCACGCCAAGTCAGACCAGTAAAGATCAGGAAAATCCAAGTTAGGTCAGCTTACGAAAGGCCAGAGTACTCCAGGTCCGTCAGCACGCTGCAGACAATACCGAACCCCACAGCTCCTAATCCCCGGGCGACTCGGAGCCGGTGACCCGGATGCCCGCCGTGTTACCATGGCAACATGCACCATCGGCATCGGTAGCCGGTGTGTAACCGGTCAGAGTACAGCACGGGCCCAGGTGCAGATGGCAGTCCGGCAATCCCGCGATCGACAATCCCGCAATCCCGGCAATCCCGCGAATCCGTCCGGCAATCCCGCGATCGACAGCCGACGCCGAGCCGAGCACACCCGGCTAACTTAATTAGCGTTTCCAAATGAGGCCATTAACTGACGAAGGGGTTTCTGTCAACTTTAATTGACACAGTTCTGGAGAATCCGAGAGGAAGGAATCCTATTTTTAATGTTATTAAATGCCGGTGCCCGGTCGGGTGGATTTCGCTTTGACCCGCCTACTTGGCCAACTCGCCGGCGCCGCTTAGAAACCGTGTCAGGTACCACCCAGTGACGTACGCTGAAAGCCCGCTAAGATCGCAGTTAATCAACTCAGCGACTTTGGCTGGACGGCTCTGTCGCACATACTGTATTCACTTCACGGCAGAATTACCAACTTCCGCCTCCCCTCAACGAGTTCTACCTCTCCGTGCTAAGCAAGAGCACCCCTCCCGCTGCCAGTGGCTGACCTTAAGTGACCCTCAACCTCCAGAGACCTCAGGTGACTCCCCCTCCATCCCGGTCAACTGACCTCAGGTCACCCTCCCCCGATCAACTGACCTCAGGTCACCCTCCCCCGGTCAACTGACCTCAGGTCACCCTCCCCGGCCAACTGACCTCAGGTCACCCTCCCCGGCCAACTGACCTCAGGTCACCCTCCCCGGTCAACTGACCTCAGGTCACCCTCCCCGGCCAACTGACCTCAGGTCACCCTCCCGGGTCAACTGACCTCAGGTCACCCTCCCCCGGCCAACTGACCTCAGGTCACCCTCCCCCGGCCAACTGACCTCAGGTCACCCTCCCCGGCCAACTGACATCAGGTCACCCTACCCGGCCAACTGACCTCAGGTCACCCTCCCCCGGCCAACTGACCTCAGGTCACCCTTCCCGGCCAACTGACCTCAGGTCACCCTCACCCTCCATCCCTTCCACTGACCTCAGGTCATTCCCTGCCCGCCGTCCAACTGACCTCCCTGTTGCGTCTTGGCGCGGACCGGTACGGAGATGGGTCCCGGTCCGGCCAGCGTCTCGGCCTGCACCCTGAACGTGTAGATCTCGTGCGGGATCAGGTTGGAGATGGTGGTGAGCGTGGTGCTGCCGGCGCTCACCACGTCCGACTCCCACTGCTTCAACTGCTTACTCGGCGTCCGCGTGTAGTACACTCGGTAGTTGGTGATCTGAAGAATAAACAGTTATTGTGATACTGGGCACAGTGCAGCAATGATGAACAGATAGCTGACATTAAGTTATAGGAAAACGGTATAGGATATATATATATATATATATATATATATATATATATATATATATATATATATATATATATATATATATATATATATATATGTATATATATATATATATATATATATATATATATATATATATATATATATATATATATATATATATATATATATATATATATATATATATATATATATATATATATATATATATATATATATATATATATATATATATATATATATATATATATATATATATATATATATATATATATATATATATATATATATATATATATATATATATATATATATATATATATATATATATATATATATATATATATATATATATATATATATATATATATATATATATATATATATATATATATATATATATATATATATATATATATATATATATATATATATATATATATATATATATATATATATATATATATATATATATATATATATATTATATATATATATATATATATATATATATATATATATATATATATATATACATATATACATATATACATATATACATATATACATATATACATATATACATATATACATCTATATACCTATCTATATACCTATCTATATACCTATCTATATACCTATCTATATACCTATCTATATACCTATCTATATACCTATCTATATACCTATCTATATACCTATCTATATACCTATCTATATACCTATCTATATACCTATCTATATACCTATCTATATACCTATCTATATACCTATCTATATACCTATCTATATACCTATCTATATACCTATCTATATACCTATCTATATACCTATCTATATACCTATCTATATACCTATCTATATACCTATCTATATACCTATCTATATACCTATCTATATACCTATCTATATACCTATCTATATACCTATCTATATACCTATCTATATACCTATCTATATACCTATCTATATACCTATCTATATACCTATCTATATACCTATCTATATGCCTATCTATATGCCTATCTATATGCCTATCTATATGCCTATCTATATGCCTAGCTATATGCCTAGCTATATGCCTAGCTATATGCCTAGCTATATGCCTAGCTATATGCCTAGCTATATGCCTAGCTATATGCCTAGCTATATGCCTAGCTATATGCCTAGCTATATACCTATCTATATACCTATCTATATACCTATCTATATACCTATCTATATACCTATCTATATACCTATCTATATACCTATCTATATACCTATCTATATACCTATCTATATACCTATCTATATACCTATCTATATACCTATCTATATACCTATCTATATACCTATCTATATACCTATCTATATACCTATCTATATACCTATCTATATACCTATCTATATACCTATCTATATACCTATCTATATACCTATCTATATACCTATCTATATACCTATCTATATACCTATCTATATACCTATCTATATACCTATCTATATACCTATCTATATACCTATCTATATACCTATCTATATACCTATCTATATACCTATCTATATACCTATCTATATACCTATCTATATACCTATCTATATACCTATCTATATACCTATCTATATACCTATCTATATACCTATCTATATACCTATCTATATACCTATCTACCTATCTATATACCTATCTATATACCTATCTATATACCTATCTATATACCTATCTATATACCTATCTATATACCTATCTATATACCTATCTATATACCTATCTATATACCTATCTATATACCTATCTATATACCTATCTATATACCTATCTATATACCTATCTATATACCTATCTATATACCTATCTATATACCTATCTATATACCTATCTATATACCTATCTATATACCTATCTATATACCTATCTATATACCTATCTATATACCTATCTATATACCTATCTATATACCTATCTATATACCTATCTATATACCTATCTATATACCTATCTATATACCTATCTCTATACCTATATACCTATCTATATACCTATCTATATACCTATCTATATACCTATCTATATACCTATCTATATACCTATCTATATACCTATCTATATACCTATCTATATACCTATCTATATACCTATCTATATACCTATCTATATACCTATCTATATACCTATCTATATACCTATCTATATACCTATCTATATACCTATCTATATACCTATCTATATACCTATCTATATACCTATCTATATACCTATCTATATACCTATCTATATACCTATCTATATACCTATCTATATACCTATCTATATACCTATCTATATACCTATCTATATACCTATCTATATACCTATCTATATCTACATATCTATATATCTATATATCTATATATCTATATATCTATATATCTATAAATCTATATATCTCTATATATCTCTATATATCTCTATATATCTCTATATATCTCTATATATCTCTATATATCTCTATATATCTCTATATATCTCTATATATCTCTATATATCTCTATATATCTCTATATCTCTATATATCTATTTATCTCTATATATCTCTATATATCTCTATATATCTCTATATATCTATATCTCTCTATATCTCTATATCTCTATATCTCTATATCTCTATATCTCTATATCTCTATATCTCTATGCATTATGATGTCATCCTATTAATAAGTAATCATTCATTAAAAAATAAGCATAATTTCAATCAAAAATGAAAAAGTATCAAGACGTTGCAATTATATTTGACATGATCAGCACAATCAGCTTCAAACTATTCGAGTCGCCATGCCCAAGAAGCAACACACCAGGTATCAGGGGAGGGTCTGAGAACCTTTCTCCACACTTCAGCCCTGCACAGACACCGTTCTGCCAGAAGCAACGGAGCGCCTAATCGGTCTCCTCGCAGGCCGCTCACCTGGCCGTTGGGCTGGTCGGGGCCGTCCCACTTGACCACCAGGGTGCTCGAGCTCAGGGGGCGCACGTGCACGTTTGTCGGCGCTGAGCCGGGCTCTGTAAATACACGGATCGAGAGCCCCGGGTCAGACTCCACGCCGGGTCAGGTGTACAGGGGACGGACGGTGCCCTCGCCAGAACAGAACGGGCACGCGTGTTGTAAGATGTGAGCATTAGCAACGCCCGAGATGTGTCTGCAGTGAAATATAGCGTTAGCGGTTAGTCCCAACATGATAAATGTCCAGTGAGTCCTGTATCGCGACTCCCGTATAGTAGCGATCTCCGAGCTAGGCAGCGTAGTGTAGTTTCTGTGACACTGTGCTCAAGCGCCACCAATGCCTGAAGCCGCACACAACTTACAGCGTATTAGCCAACGGAAAGCTCTGAGCATTACAACGAGCGCGAGCACACAACTTCCATTTATTCGTCAGGAAGGGAAACAGCGGCGCCCGTTTCCGCGTGGCCTTTTTACGAATGTATTTACAGTTGGGCCTCGGGGAGCAGTTGGCAGCCGGCTCACGATCGCTCGAAACAAGGTCGGAAAATTCGATTTACGTTCACTGGGATAATGTTGCCTGGCAGTAAAACGAACAGAACGAAACCAAATACTAAACATGTCCGACTCAATGCAGGTGGTCGTCTCACACAAATAGTTATGCGTGTTCAACTTATCAAATGCGCCAAATAGCATATACTTGTGTCAGCATGCTACAAGCAGTTGCTCCTACATTCGTGCTTCATTGCAACAATCGGAGCACTTCAACTGCTGTACTACACACCACGACACATAGCATGCTGCCTCAATCTAAACGAGCCGAATATAAATATCGCCAGGGACTATTCCCACAGCCAGTCCGGAGCCGAATATAAATATCGCCAGGGACTATCCCCACAGCCCGTCCGGAGCCGAATATAAATATCGCCAGGGACTATTCCCACAGCCCGTCCATCCCCTTTCCCCCACCTGACACGGCCCAGTGCGTCTGACGCCATAACCACCCGGTGACGTCACCACCGGGACCTACTTTGACATGACGCCATCGTTTACACAGCAGTTAGTGTCTGTCCGGGTCAGCCGGTGACCTTTCCCGAATACTAGCCGGTATTAGCACCGGTGTCGGGGTGGGGCCCCCGCGGGCTGGTCCGGTACCGGGTTGGGGCCCCCGCGGGCTGGCCCGGTGCCGGGGTGGGGCCCCCGCGGGCTGGTCCGGTACCGGGTTGGGGCCCCCGCGGGCTGGCCCGGTGCCGGGGTGGGGCCCCCGCGGGCTGGCCCGGTGCCGGGGTGGGGCCCCGCGGGCTGACCCGGTGCCGGGGTGGGGCCCCTGCGGGCTGGCCCGGTACCGGGGTGCGCCCCCGCGGGCTGACCCGGTGCCGGGGTGGGGCCCCCGCGGGCTGGCCCGGTACCGGGGTGGGCCCGATGACGGGGTGGGGCTCCCGCGGGCTGGCCCGGTGCCGGGGTGGGGCCCCCGCGGGCTGGCCCGTTGCCGGGGTGGGGCCCCTGCGGGCTGGCCCGGTGACGGGGTGGGCCCCCGCGGGCTGGCCAGGTGCCGGGGTGGGGCCCCTGCGGGCTGTCCCGGTGCCGGAGTGGGGCCCCCGCGGTCTGTCCCGGTGCCGGGGTGGGGCCCCCGCGGGCTGGCCCGGTGTCGGGGTGGGGCCCCTGCGGGCTGGCCCGGTGTCGGGGTGGGGCCCCTGCGGGCTGGCCCGGTGTCGGGGTGGGGCCCCTGCGGGCTGACCCGGTGCCGGGGTGGGGCCCCCGCGGGCTGGCCCGGTGTCGGGGTGAGGCCCCCGCGGGCTGGCACGGTGTCGGGGTGGGGCCCCTGCGGGCTGGCCCGGTGTCGGGGTGGGGCCCCCGCGGGCTGGCCCGGTGTCGGGGTGGGGCCCCTGCGGGCTGGCCCGGTGTCGGGGTGGGGCCCCTGCGGGCTGGCCCGGTGTCGGGGTGGGGCCCCTGCGGGCTGGCCCGGTGTCGGGGTGGGGCAGAGTGGACAGCAGCGAATCCGGAGAGCTCAGCTAAACGGGCCAGATTCGTGTGAACCGAGTCGATCATAATGTCCCTGCGGTACTGGCCACGTGCGGCGGGCGATGCTAGCCGCCCTGCCCAGCCGCTCCCACGTGCGGTGCCTAGTCTTCTGGCAGTGCCAGCTGTCTGCTCTCTGAACTCAACAGTCAACACTCCTCACACATGAAAGTGTTACGGCCTCTTCTGGGATAAGCCTGGGGTAATTCATAGTTCTGGGACAACACACTCCTTTGCGAAACAGGTCCGTGCAAAAAGCTCACGACAGGTATACGGCCAGGGTGCTTCTCAGCTGCCGACAAGAGTGTGAAGGTATAATACAATAGATGAATACACTGGCAACTTATTCGTAAACGGTGAGTTGCGCGAATGCAGTGCAGCGAAGCAGCTCGGAAAGAAAACCAAAGCACATTACATACTCAAGATAAAATGTGTGCGTGCTGCAGGAGTCAATCTGCCATTACAGTTCAGATCATGAACAGCCACCGTCATCCGAACTGAACAGAACACATTGCAACAGGATTGCCAACTGATGAAAAGGCGTGTCACCATCGAGGCAACCAAAGAAAAAACGGAATCATCGCTCGCACGAGTAGAACACCACTGATCATCAACTTACGCGTCGAGTCCCGTCCGGCTACGTTCGCACCCGGGCAGAGCGAACGAGAGTGAGCGAGCGAGGGAGAACGAGGAGAGTGTGAGAGGGGGAGAGGGGGAGAGGGAAGGAAGACAACAGCATTAGAGACCGATCGGCGGCGGGTGCGCGCCGGATAAAAGCCAGCCGCGCTTACCACATGAATAACACATCAGAGCGGTGTCGTGTGGCGGAGAGAAGGCGGCCGCGGCCCCAGGTAGCGAGGTAGCGGCCTCCTCCCACGGGACGCCACCTCCCCGGCGTCACACACCACACGGGGAGGGTCACCACACCACACGGGGAGGGTCGGGGAGGGTCACACACCACACGGGGAGGGTCGGAGAGGGTCACCACACGGGGAGGGTCGGGGAGGGTCACCACACGGGGAGGGTCGGGGAGGGTCACATACCACACGGGGAGGGTCGGGGAGGGTCGGGGAGGGTCACCACACCACACGGGGAGGGCCACCACACCACACGGGGAGGGTCACCACACCACACGGGGAGGGTCACCACACCACACGAGAAGGGTCGCCACACCACACGGGGAGGGTCGGGGAGGGTGACCACACCACACGGGGAGGGTCGGGGAGGGTGACCACACCACACGGGGAGGGTCGGGGCGGGGCGGCAGACGTCCGGACGAGCCGGGGAGGGACGGTGGCAATGGGTCGCGGCCGCTGGGACCAGGCTGTCACCGCCGCTACTTCCGCCGCCACCGCCACCGCTACCGCCGATGGCAGACATCACCAGCCAGCGTGGCGTAACCGCCTGCGGTCCGGCCGGCGGCGGTCCCACAGCCGGCTGTCCGGCAGGCCGGCGGTGGCAGGCGGTCACCTGTCACCAGACTCCGACGGCCGCGGGCCGGCACATGCCTGACATTACACACGGCGGCACGAGACTGGCCGACAGCCGTCACACACAGGGACACCAGCATGCATCACCCCGGCCGCCGCAGGCCATTGCCGCCAGAGGGCACGGCCCCGGCACACGGGGTGGCACGGGCGTACGGTCCCGGGCAGAGGACGGCACGGCGGGATAACGCGTCCACTGGGATTACCGACGCGCGCGCGCGCACACACACACACACACACACACACACACACACACACACACACACACACACACACACACCCACGCACGCCGCGCGCGCGCGCGCACGCCCACGCGCACGCACGCGCACGCACACGCACACGCACACGCACACGCACACGCACACGCACACGCACACGCACACGCACACGCACACGCACACACACAACACACACACACACACAACACACACACACACACACACACACACACACACACACACACACACACACACACACACACACACACACACACACACACAGCAACGACAGGTATTGCGGATTTCACAGGAAGATGAGTCACCGACGCACAAAAACAGTGCCACGGGGACTACGAGACAATGGACAACGAGGGGGCTACCGACTAATAACGGCGATCAGGGAAAGACCACACATCTATGAGCATCGCGATACGCCTGACCGAACGCACGCATGATGGGCTGGCTCCCTGGTGACCCTGGTGACCTCAGATGAGCCGCCGGTGACCTGCCCGCTCACCTGTGGGTCCGGTGGTGACCTGTACGGGCACGCTGGGCTGGCCGCGGCCGATGTTGTTGACGGCAATCACACGGAACTCGTACTCTGTGTACGGGGCTAGGTTGGGCACCACGTAGTAGAGTGATATCACCCCGCTGATCTCCTCCTGTGGGAAGAGTGACGCGCGAGAGACATCGGATCAGTGCCCGCGGGGAGATAGTGGCCCTCCTGACGTGGGTGGGAGAGCCGGTATCTGCTGAGATGGTCGGTACAGGGGGTATAGGAACGATGAATTTAGGTTGTCTTGAAAGGAGAAATGATTAGGCGATATGTTCTGCTCCTGTTTTCTGACAACCCTATCAGCTGATAACACGAAAAGTGGCCAGCAAATAATGCACCAACTTTGAATAATATTTAAATTCACTCAACGACAGCGCACAGCAGCAAAACGAGCCCGGTTAATTAACTTGGAAGAGATACGTGTTTCGATTAGAGTGCCAGCCGTGTGGCTCTAGGCCCTAGGAGTAGGAGCCGGTCCGATAACATCATCAACCACCCACGACCACTCACCTGCTGCATGCCGTGCTTCTGACTGTACTGAATGACGTAGTACTGGATGGTCTCCTGGTTCAGGTCGTAGGACCAGGTCACCCGGACCGACTCTGACGTCACGTCCGACACGCGCAGGTTGGTCGGCGGACGCGGCATCGCTGTGGGCACGCGCACGACACAGAGGTGTCACCACATACTATGGGCGGCCCTGGACAGTCGGGGGTATCGCTTTGGCACGGAGACGGCCACCGTCGCGCCGTGCTTCGGATTCAATCTGCGATTCCGCGGCAGTCTAACCTGCCAATGTCAGTCAGTGCGACAGTTTCGCCGGCCGGTGTCGGTTCCGGCGCGGCGGTTCACTCCGCCGGTGCCGGTTCCGGCGCGACGGTTCACTCCGCCGGTGCCGGTTCCGGCGCGGCGGTGGCGTGCCAGGTGTCGGTGCGGCGCGGCGGTTCACTCCGCCGGTGCCGGTTCCGGCGCGGCGGTGGCGTGACAGGTGTCGGTTCACGGCGGCGGGTGTCCGGTCCGCGAAGGTGCTGAGTGTGACACGGCACGAGCCGCCCCCGCCCCCGCCCCGCCGCCGCACATGAGTACCTGTCCGCTTCCTCGTACTGCGCCGCGCGATGGCGTGAGTATGGCTATATATAGTCTTTACGCCACTTCGGAATTGATGAGTGATGTCCTAAAATAGTCCGCTCCGCAACGCTAAATAGAATCGCTAAGATACTAATCACCAGCTGCTGTTCTGAAAGAGGGAATTCATATACGAGCTGAGCATGACAAATTGTATGAATGTACGCCATAAATAACGTCATTAGCTTGTTCAGAGGCAACGACGCATGTGCATGTTTAGCATGACTCGTATACACTCTCCAAATATGATTGTGTCATGTACCATACATACAATGGTCATTCGGCACCCCTATGATTGCGTGTAATTTAGAAAGAAACAATTCTGGTAAAACGTACATCATTTTCAGCAGTCTAGCCTGAACTACAGCACGCATTATAGGTCAATTGTAATACTGTAATGATTTGTGGTCCTTTTCGACCACTGCTGTGGCTAGGTGACAAGCCCCGTCTGGACTGACCTGACTTGACCTGACCTGACCTGACCTGACCAGTGACCACACCAACAAGTACCAACTGCCCTCTAAACCAACAATTGATGATGATTTGGGCTTTAGGGCGCCTCAGCTACTCAGGCTATGTGGCGCCCATCTAAACCAACAATTGTCTGAAGTCGAAAAAGAACATCGGTCGAATAAAAACTAAAAGATGAACGAAAAGTCTGAATATTAGTATACTTCTATTCAATCAAGGATCACTGTATCAGAGCACTAGGAAACGACACAACTAAAATCTCCTCACCAAATTAAGTGGAAAACCATCTCCAAACATTCTCACTGCATACAGGCGTCGTATTCAGACCCAACCCGTCTCGCAGCCACGACGCAACAGCCTGCCGGGACCCCGCGAACGTCGCACATCACCCCGCGGCCATCCCTGTCCCGGCTGAAATCGGCGGCGGCGGGGCGGCGGCGACACCTCAGTCACGTGCTAGGCGTCCTCAGGCCGTCACCGCACGGGACAAACTGCCGCCAACGCCGCCCCGATCACCTCCTGTGACTGGGATGTCCCGGGGTCCGGCCACCTCCCCAGTCCCGGGGTCCGGACACCTCCTGTGGCTGGGTATCCCAGGGTCCGCCCACCTCCTGTGGCTGGGCATCCCAGGGTCCGGCCACCTCCCCAGTCCCGGGGTCCGGCCACCTCCTGTGGCTGGGTATCCCAGGGTCCGGCCACCTCCCCAGTCCCGGGGTCCGGCCACCTCCTGTGGCTGGGTATCCCAGGGTCCGGCCACCTCCCCAGTCCCGGGGTCCGGCCACCTCCTGTGGCTGGGTATCCCAGGGTCCGGCCACCACCCCAGGCCCGGGGTCCGGCCACCTCCTGTGGCTGGGTATCCCAGGGTCCGGCCACCTCCCCAGTCCCGGGGTCCGGCCACCTCCTGTGGCTGGGTATCCCAGGGTCCGGCCACCTCCTGTGGCTGGGTATCCCAGGGTCCGGCCACCTCCTGTGGCTGGGTATCCCAGGGTCCGGCCACCTCCCCAGTCCCGGGGTCCGGTCACCTCCTGTGGCTGGGTATCCCAGGGTCCGGCCACCTCCCCAGTCCCGGACTGAGGGACTGAGGGTCGGTCGACGTCTGCCAAGCCCGCGCCGCTGCTGCTCGGATATCTCCACCGCCGCCGGCGGCGTCTGCAGCGCTCGCCGCTCATGAAACCCCAGCTCATCTGGAGCGGCGCCGGTGACTTGGCGGCGGCTCGGCGGCGGCTCGGCGGCGGTCGGGTCCAGCTCGGCCCGGCTCACCCCGGCACGTGACGGGATGAAGCGACCGCCACCGGGAGAGCCGAGCAGAGCCGCCGGATCCGCTCCGCTCGTGTCCAGACCGGGGCTATCGACCTCGACCGTCATGGCTATCGACCTCGACCGTCACGGTCACGGAGCCCCGCCACCCGGGGTATCGACCTCGACCGTCACAGCTATCGACCTCGACCGTCACGGCCACGGAGCCCCGCCACCCAGGCTATCGACCTCGACCGTCACGGCCACGGAGCCCCGCCACCCGGGCTATCGACCTCGACCGTCACGGCCACGGAGCCCCGCCACACGGGCTGGACAGGAGGCGGCCGAAGTCTGGACTCCGGCGGCCGACACGTGTAAAGAGGGGGCTGTCTCCTTCGGACAGCGGCACGACCCGACACCGGTAACAACTGGACGGCACCGGCAACAGTGGTATATGCTGCTTCCCTGCACAGTTGCTTACGTGGTCCTCAGCAACATGTCATGTCATGCTAGAGTGAGGTCATAATGTTAGGGCATCCACTGCCGGTGGATGCCGGTGATTTCCGGCCGCCATCAGCCGCAACAGGGCCTCCCTCGGCCCTTCAGCTCGAGGCGCCTAACGCACCTGTTGCCAGCGAGCATCCGTCTCCCGCCTCCCCCTCCCCTTGCCGCCCCGCCGCCTATTGACTACCCCGCCCACCTTCTGGTCATACACAGCTCGCCCGGTCCCGATTTACCAGCATTCATCGGTACCACCGAGGCGTGGGAGCCCGGCGACAAGCGACCCTCCTCGGCGGCCCGAAATAGCCCACGGCTCGTCACGGCGTCACGGCGTCACGGCGTCAAGGCTCACGGACGAAATAGCCCGGCTTGCCATGTGTGGCGCAGGAGCGGCCACGGCACCTTCGTCGACTGACGAGGGGCCATCAGCCGCGGCGCACGGCGGCCGCGCGTGACACGCACCGTGACCTCGGCGCGTCCATCCCAGCTGGCCGGACGGCGGCGTGTATGTGTGTGTGAGGACGGACGCAGGGTCACGGCAGCCGAGCCGCGGCCGCTCCCACGGCAGAGGTGGCCGGCTGACATTTGACATTCTGCGGCCGTTGTTTGGCATCCTGGGAGACATCCCGCGGCAGTGTGACGTGGCATGTGTGACGTGTCTCTGACGTTACTGACGTCACAAACCGTCTCTGACGTTTGTCTCTGACGAACATAAGCCGGGATACAACTTATCCAACGCTTAGCATAGGCCGGCGACACATTTTGAGTCCATGTTGCACAAAGCAACCAACACGATGATTTATCACTAGCAAAACTTTGAACTCATTCTGAATCTCGGGAGTTTCAGCTACATTCTGGCTACATTCTACATTCATTCGGCTTCAGTCTGATGGAGAGCAGAGTGGGGCGAGCCGGGCCAGGGAGGGTTGCGCCCACCTGTGTGCCGCGCAGAGTGGCGGCCGGCCAGCGCGTGACCGTGCGCCATTACCGCGGCCATCAGCCGATCAATGGGGCCGAGTGGGCGGCCGAGTGCGGCCAAACATACGCACCACCCCCGCCGCCGACAAACTTACACCCCGCCGCCGCCGCCGCCGCCGCCGCCGCCGCCGCCCCCGCCCCCGCCGCCGCCGCTCCAGCGTGGTCAATGAGCATGCAACACACACGTGGGTGACCTTAGGTAACCTTAGGTGACCTTAAGCAGCGTGTCCGCCCCCTCCACAGCACACACCGCCTCCACGGCCGCTGACATGGGCCGAGTGGCGGGCGTCTGCGGCGCGGTGTGTGTGTATGAGCATTGTACTCCCCGGAGTCGTCAGCAGGCCCTTACAGATCAGACGTACACGCCAGAACAGGGGCGGAGAATTAGGGGTTTTGAGGGTGCTCAAGCACCCCTGAGCTCAAAAGTGCACCCCTCGCTGTCACAAGCACCCCTCAAATAAAAAGGTCCGTTCAACTAACGTAACACAAGCAAAAGTATAAACTGATAGAACAAATTGCATAACTAACATGTTTTGCTTCTACAGTAGCCTCATGTCCTGTCAAGCTATCATGATACTGTTTTAGACACACATCTTTCAATAAGAGAGGTCTCAGGCATACAAAGATTGAATAACATAGGTAAGGAATCCCCATTACCTATGCGGTGAATGATCCTGTTCATCATGAGAGGGATCAAGCCCGGTCCCCAGTTTGCCAGAAAGTCAAAAGTGGGTAAAATCCAACAGTGTGGTGTAGAAAGGGGTGGAACATCAATCTAGACAGTTATACATGAAAGTTACATGAACATATTTCCATTAGCAGGTCCAAGAGAGGCAAGATGAGCGTGATCAAGCCCTGTAGTCCACCTAAAATTGACTAAAATAGTAAAATTGACACATTTGGCATTTCCTATAATATAAATAATTCCAGGATATTTCTACATATACAAATTGTTTGTAAACTGTCAAGTAGGTATCACCGAAACCAGTGTACTTCAAATATTTTTTTAAGTTTGGCTATTTTTTAAGGAAGGTACCTAATACCTATCTACTCTCCCCTCAAAAAGGAATCAGAATGGAGCTATGGATACACCAGACTACCTATCGCTAGTTTAATCCTTAATAAATACCAACCAAACCTGTAAAATTAACTTAAAGAACAACTTCAACAACAGTTGATCTAAAAATATAAATTGAAAAAAATACAACACAAGCAGCATAACTAACCCAAAAATGCATTTCAAATCACAAAACACGACCACCGTCACATTTTGCCGCACATCGAGTCAACAAAATATTGATTAAGGGTGCGATCGGCAACACGACGAATTCGCCGTAATAACGACGAATTCGTCGGTGATTCGTCGGACGCCGAATATTTGCTCAGTTTGTGTTCGGCAACACAACGAATCTGCAAACGAGCGAATTCGCCCGACGAATTCGCTCTGTCGGAGCGCGAATTTCCAAACCAGTCGTCGGGAGGGCTAATTTATTTTGCAGTGTGCCATAACATGATCTGCAGTATTGTTGTATTGACTGCAGTGTTGCTGAGTACTGACAAAGTTAAAAGTACCGTGATTTCTGAAAACAAGTAAAATAACCACACAAATCAAGGCCCTATAACTACACAAATCATGACACGGCGCAGCAGTGACAAAACCGGCGGATAATTGTGTTGTTAAAGAACGCACGAGACAGCGAATTCGTTGGATTCGACGGAGAGCGAATTCGTCGTGTTGCCGATCGCACCCTTGTTGTTACAGAACACACGAAACAGCGAATTCGTCGGAGAGCGAATTCGTCGTAATGCCGATCGCACCCTAAGGATGAATGTAAGCGAACGCGTGATGTGGAACAAAAGTATTCGTTTAATGACGTCATATGTACATTCTTGACAGACCACATCAAACTTTATGCGTACATCCATACATTAACATATTTTGTGGTTGTCAACATAACATAATTGTTATTTAAAAATATTTATTGAGCATACTTAATCTTAACTTTTGGTTTTACAAACGTAATTACATCACTTAATCCCAGGGGCCCGGGAACAGGGGGGGGCGCTTTCCCCCAACATCTGGACCGGGAGCGGCGCCCCCAAACTTTGGCGTGGCAGAAGTTTCCCTAAAAATGAGCTCTTTCAATTTTCTTCACAGAAAGTTTTATGAAATATGAAAGCCTCCTTATGTCACTTTCATTTTTGTAAGGTTTTCTTTTATAGCATGACATAAGTATGATATTGGTTTGCCTTTATAGCAATATCGTATATCCCCTTAGCATCGTATATCGTATATCCCCTATAGCAATATCCCCTTCTCTTTTTCCTTTGTCCACTATATTCTATGAAATATAATGGAAAACTTCAATTGGGTAAATTTGGTAGCAGGAGTCTGCTTAGCGCACTGTCATCAATATAGTACCTAGACAGCCAACTCTCGCGCCGCATACGCCGGACGGGCCGTTCCCACACTGTGGTGGCGTCAGCCGTCCCGGGGGCAAAACATCGCGGGCGCCATAGGGACCAATGTATAAATGGCAAATCTGAACGGCGCCCTGACTTGGCTACGCTTGGAAAAAGTGGTGCAAAGAAGCATCAGATTATTCGTTGGAGATTCTAGATTGAGCCAAAACGAATTATAAGGTTCCGCCTGGTCATGGAGTTTCTGGAGAGCAGCTGACATGGTCGGTTACCATGGCCTTATTTGGGGTGTAAAAACCACGTTATACCGCTCACTTTCCGTTGCAAATGCAAGCTAAGCTTAATAAACTTCATATACTAAGCTTAGATCACATTTGCAACGGGATCATTTCAGCTGCTCTCCAGAAATTCCATGACCAGGTGGAACCTTATAATTCGTGTTGGCTCAATCTAGAATCTCCAGCGAATAATATGATGCTACTTTGCACCACTTTTTCCAAGCGCAGCCCAGTCAGGGCGCCGTTCAGATTTGCCATTTATACATTGGTCCCTATGGCGCGCCGCGATGTTTTGCCCCCCAGGGCTGGTGAATTAGTGGTGGAGCCACCACACAGAGTGGATACGGCCGGACGGCGCAAGATGGCTGTCTAGGTATTATATGGATGTCAGTGGCTTAGCGCGTCGTCGTTAAAATGACGCACTGACGGCGAGAAACATCAGCCCACACTGTGGGCTTCTTCAAAACAAAACAAAAAAACCGTCAGACGTCAGGTACGAGTATTTTATCAGACGACAGGCGGGTTCACGAAGGCATACGGTTGATAGTAGGAAACGAGGGGGGGGGCATGAACCCCACTTTTGTTCATATATTTGTGCATGTTAACCCGCGCCGTGCCGGGGGCGGGGCGTTTAGACCACCTCCCCCTAAGGTTTTTCGAAGATAGCGGAAAAAACGGGCGAGCGCAGCGCTGCCGTTTTTGGCACAGCTGTTTGGGAATCAATTATCCACATTGTGTAAAATTCTTGACCACTAGTCATCTCAGGTCAGGTCACCAGGCCAGGTCACGTGACCCCACCTCCAAAGAAGTTTGCGGTCGTACCACTGCACTGCCCCAGTTTTGTGCCGATCGGTTTCAAACTTACAGGATTTCATAAGGTCCATAGGCACCTACAATTCCAATATCTAAGATTGTGTATACACTTGACCTAAGGTCGGGTCAATTTCGTGACCTCCCCATTATAAGTAAATGGGGAAATATTCAAATGCTTCCTATTCCGAAGATACGAACGATATCAGTCCAATTACTTCTGGATCATGTTATCATAGGCTATCCTTGAAAATCCAGGTGCAATGTTTGTTCAGTGACCCCTACAGGGCCAGCCGAGGTCATCTGAGGTCGCCAACACTTTGTCAATAACTCTGGATAGAATGAAGATCAAGAAGTGAAACCGGCATCAATGTGTTTGTCTCGTCGAGACACGTCTCCCAATATGCAACATGACCTACTTGGGTCACCAATTGACCTTGACCTGAGGTCAAATTTATAAGTTGATCTACACTGGTCATCAACATGAATGTGATTCGAAGCGCCCTGATGAAACGAACACGATGCCGTCAAAATCATTGCCTTATCTTTATTAGGTGAAAAGTTATTTGCGAGCAACTATTTGCCCAAAAATAGCCTTTTTTGACTTTTGATGACCTCTGGAGCCTAAACTATTGACCTGAGCTAGACTTCGGTGGTACTTTACTGATTGCATATCTCAAGAGCTTTATATTTTTATTCTTCTCTCGTTTGTTCCTAGCTATCATAGTTCCCGAGATATTTGGGGGTTTCTGGAGCGATGTCCTAAAACGGGAAAATCTGACATTTGATGACCTCTGGTGACCTTAATATTGATCTGACCAAAAACAGATGTCTTAAATAGTTTCACAGTGGTTTTTGATGAGCTTTCGAACGGTGTTTTCGGCTTTTGTCTACGTGCCATAGGAGCCGAATTCGAGGGGGGAGGGCGTCGAAACGCCCCCCCCCCCCCCCCTGCACGGCGAAGGTGGCGCCGAGCACCAACACGACGCGGGTTAATCTTCAATGAGGACAATTTGAGAACGAAAAGATGCACCAAGATGAGAAGTGAGAAGTCTGCCAATTTGTTTTCTTCTCGCCCCCCCCCCCCCCCTACTTTAAAATCGTTTCCGGGCCCCTGCTTACTCCTCATGCGCAGCACGGTCTCAGATAATTTCCATCACCTAAGACAAGTGCGCCAGAACCATGAGGCTCAGATCAGAATAAACAATCAATCAGGCGTCTTGACTTTTGAATACAGTCTAGTGGCGCACGCGATTGTGGGGATGTGGTGAGAAAAATATGAAAATGTTAAAATAGTAATATTTATGAAGAAAGATTATTGTATGATATTCATAACATGTTAAAACAAATACGAATAACAAATTAATAGGTAGGTAGGTACACTGGCCGTGGCGGAACCAGGGGGAAATTTGGGCAGGGGTGTAGTTAAGTACTGAGTAGTAACCTATTCAGTGGGGGGGGGGGGGGCTGGATTCCCCAACTTGGACAAGGAAGCGGACCAAATCCGAAGAGAAATCCGTATTTTTAGTGATTTTGATGGTACCTTGAGCGTCGTTACCCTTCTGAGCCCAAAACTTGGATTTGAGAGCCGCTGGTGAAAAGCACCCCCTGGCATTTTGCCAATTCTCCACCTCTGCGCCTCTCCACCTCTCCACCTCTCCACCTCTGCGCCTGCGCGTGTGTGCGGCAACACAACGGAAACATCTGTCCTCGGCTGATCTAACAGCCGCCGACAGCCGGTCCTGAGAGGCCCCTGTCCCCCTGCTGTCCCCCGAGGACGGCAGGAGTGTCCTCCTCCGTCTGCCGCCCGCCGGTCCTGAGAGGCACCTGTCCCCCTGCTGTCCCCCGAGGACGGCAGGAGTGTCCTCCTCCGTCTGCCGCCCGCCGGTCCTGAGAGGCACCTGTCCCCCTGCCGTCCCCCGAGGACGGCAGGAGTGTCCTCCTCCGTCTGCCGCCCGCCGGTCCTGAGAGGCCCCTGTCCCCCTGCCGTCCCCCGAGGACGGCAGGAGTGTCCTCCTCCGTCTGCCGCCCGCCGGTCCTGAGAGGCACCTGTCCCCCTGCCGTCCCCCGAGGACGGCAGGAGTGTCCTCCGTCTGCCGCCCGCAGCGGGAGCCCTCCGGGCCGGCGGGGTGTCACTCGACGCCATTAATACTGCATTAGCGCCGGCGCAATCGCATTACCCGCCGGCCATTTGTATTAATCACGATGACTATCTAAGCTGATTAATCGCCTAGTTGGTTATCGTTAGACGACTAAAGACGGGCGGACGGACTGGGCGGGCTGAGCCAGGGCACGGCTGGGCAAAGTTAGCCGGACGGAGAGCATAGTCGGGGTTAGTAGGAGAGTGGAAAGAAGACGAGTTATCAAAGGAGTGCGGACAAGTCGAGTTGATAGAAGAGTGTGATGATGATGATGATGATGATGATGATGATGATGCTGATGCTGATGCTGATGCTGATGCTGATGCTGATGCTGATGCTGATGCTGATGCTGATGCTGATGCTGATGCTGATGCTGATGCTGATGCTGATGCTGATGCTGATGCTGATGCTGATGCTGATGCTGATGCTGATGCTGATGCTGATGCTGATGCTGATGCTGCTGATGATGATGATGATGATGATGATGATGATGATGATGATGATGATGATGATGATGATGATGATGATGATGATGATGATGATGATGATGATGATGATGATGATGATGATGATGATGATGATGATGATGATGATGATGATGATGATGATGATGATGATGATGATGATGATGATGATGATGATGATGATGATGATGATGATGATGATGATGATGATGATGATGATGATGATGATAATGATAATGATAATGATAATGATAATGATAATGATAATGATAATGATAATGATAATGATAATGATAATGATAATGATAATGATAATGATAATGATAATGATAATGATAATGATAATGATAATGATAATGATAATGATAATGATAATGATAATGATAATGATAATGATAATGATAATGATAATGATAATGATAATGATAATGATAATGATAATGATAATGATAATGATAATGATAATGATAATGATAATGATAATGATAATGATAATGATAATGATAATGATAATGATAATGATAATGATAATGATAATGATAATGATAATGATAATGATAATGATAATGATAATGATAATGATAATGATAATGATAATGATAATGATAATGATAATGATAATGATAATGATAATGATAATGATAATGATAATGATAATGATAATGATAATGATAATGATAATGATAATGATAATGATAATGATAATGATAATGATAATGATAATGATAATGATAATGATAATGATAATGATAATGATAATGATAATGATAATGATGATGATGATGATGATGATGATGATGATGATGATGATGATGATGATGATGATGATGATGATGATGATGATGATGATGATGATGATGATGATGATGATGATGATGATGATGATGATGATGATGATGATGATGATGATGATGATGATGATGATGATGATGATGATGATGATGATGATGATGATGATGATGATGATGATGATGATGATGATGATGATGATGAAGATTAGGGGACAAAAGAGTGTGGATGAACCTGATTAGCAGATACCTGGGCGACGAGTGACAACGCCGTTTGAGAAGACGAGCCGGGTATCAATGTTAAAGAAGAGGTCAGTGAACGGGCGCAGACAGGCCGAGGCAGCCAACAGGTGCTCCCACCCCGCTCAGCGGGGGCGACGGATGACATCGGCCAACAAAGGCTGGCAGGCAGGAGACTGACGGAGGACCGCAGTCGGCGTCCACCGGAGACGGTGCCACCGCTCCCCGGGGGCCGCTCCCCCGGGTGACATCGCACACTGCCCGGTGCGGCCTGGTAAGTGACTATATGGAGATCGGGCGGCCACGGGGGACTCGCGCCAGTGACAGGACGCAAGACAGCCGCACACGACACGGATACAGATCAGCAGGCACCGAGATGCGGACCGCCCCGGCTCCGACACAGCCACACATAACGTCACCGCTGTCCTGCGCCAGGCACATCACACAGTAAAATGAAATGTCTCACTGTTTGATATCAAGTTGCTGTTCGCATCCCATCCCGTACGGCACGGCGCAGACGGATTCAGCTGATTATCTAGAGGTCCGCTGAGCCACTGAAGGCTCAAGGCTAGCTGATACCGATACTGTCCGAGCAGATCAGATTCCGTTCAGTCCTGAACGGAAACCTTATAATCGATCGTCACGACAGTTCTGAGTGGTCGAGGCCGGTCAGACATACGGTCACTCTCTGCGAAGCCATTTGAAGTTCGGCTCAGTTACACCATACAAGACGCCGAGTACGCCTTCTCCGCGCCGTCCGATTTCCATGACAACCAGTGGCGGATCCAGAGAGGGGGGCATAGGGCCATGCCCCTCTCCCCTTGAGCCTCGAAGGGGCCCAATAGGCCGAGAGGGCCCATAGCCGATCGAAGTGACTCGAAACGAATTTCACCCCGTGTTCAAACAAATCTCAAGTAAATTTGCCCACTCTGACCTCCAGAGGGCCCATTCTGGCTTTAAGAGGGCCAATGCTGGTTTGTAGAGGCCCATTTTAGCATGTGAAAGACATATTTTGAACTAAAATGGTCCATTCTGGCCTACATTTGTCTTCAAGGTCAAAAGGGCCCACCAAGGCTTGAGGGGACCCACTAAGGCCTGAGGGGCCCACCAAGGCTTGGGGGGCCCACTTTGCTACGTGGCACCCTCCTTGACTGAATCCTGGACCCGCCACTGATGTCAACCAGCGTCGCTCGCCGTGCGGCGGTCCGAAAATACGGGCAAAGTGTTAATTAGCTACGCTGCTGGAGCCCTCGCGAAGGGCTGGCCGGCTGGCTGGTTACATTGACAGGCGGCTCCTTTTCACGTTCTGGTCGACAATTTCCCGAGAGAGTTCTGGGCTCCCCCGCCGCCGAGACCGCCGGGGCCACGTCAAGGCGCGTCAACTCCTGCTGAATTGAGAGTCAGCGGCCGAGCGGCTGTGGAGCGCCCTTCTCGTCGCCGCACGCGGCCCAACTTACTGCATTAAACATGTCCGTCCGCCGCACAGAGGGGATAAAGTCGGCTGAGCCGTCTCCAACGCAATGAGTCATGGCAGTGGCTCTTTCGTCTACTTCTCTGAATAACTTTGCGTTCCCAATGGGCCGGCGGCTCGCATCGGCCTGCATGTGACATCTGACCGCCGTCGGCACGTCTCCCAAGAGCGTCAACCAGCGGGGCGCCGGAGGGTCAAGTGGTGTAGGCCGTGAGGACGGCTCAGCACACCGCCTTCACACGGACTACTCTGACTTCACAAACGCCTCGCTCGTGGACCGCGCTGTCGAATGGGGCGCTAATGTAGTGAGGCGGCAGGCCGAAATGGCGGACATTAGCATCACAAAGAAGGTGGCAACCGGAACCATTAACATCACACAGAAGGTGGCGACCAGGCTCAACAGAAGGTGGCGACCAGGCTCATCTGACGGGCCAGCATACTTCGTGGGCAGTGGCTTCTCGGAAGGAAGAGCTTGTTCCACGCAGCCCAGGCTCTGTCGGCAATCTTCACAACTAGCGTATGCCCTACGCATTCATCTCAAGCATAATATATGTACTTCTGAAATCTGCTTTCAACTGCAGACGACATACAACAAATACGAAACGCAGTCGTGCCGCTTCCTTCCACGGTCCGCGCACTGTCGTTCGCTATCAGAATCAGATGTATTCAGAACATTTCCAATAAACTGGCTATTCCATGTTCCTATTACAAGAGAACATGTCCAAAACATGCATCGCATCACGCATCAGATATCATCCTAAATCACATAAAATACATCGTCGTTTGAGTACCACACACCACATAAATCACATTTCATCAACGCCACAACCACGCCTGAGGGCTATTATGCTCTCAGATGTTTGCAGTCACCTGAATCCGGGGATGATGGCTAGAAGACCGCACCCGGTGTTAAACAATTCAT